>PVKA01004935.1:0-94654 GCA_004027165.1 Ctenomys sociabilis | reverse complement strand
GGGTGGGCCTGGGCTTTGGTGGGTTTTCTGGGCTCACAAAAGGATAGTGGATGATCTTATTCACTGAGTAGGCTGTACTGAGCTGGCCAGCTTGTGCTGGGTCCGGGTCTACAGGCCATAACCCAAGAAGGCTGGGAAAGGTCCCTCTGGTGCAGTGGGCCTGGAGCCCTCACTCACAGGCCAGGCTGTGCTGGGTTTCGGTCCATAGCATGGGACCGTGGATTGCTGAGAAATGTCCCTCTGGTGTGGCAGGCTTGGAGTTCTCACTCCAGGCTGACCTGCACTGGGTCTGGGGCTGTGGAGTGGGACCAGTAATCACCTGGAAATGTTTCTCTGGCACAGTGTGCCTGGAGCTGTCACCGGGCCACGGGAGGTGATGGGCAGCTTAATCCCTGGGAAATGTATCTCAGGCACGATGGGCCTAAGGTTCTACACTCACTGACCTTTGATGCCCAGAGAATCGGGGAAGTTCCCACTCAATCAGTGGGCTTTAGGTCAGGGGATCCGGGGAGGTGTTGGTGAGTGGGTCCTGAGGTTTCAGGCCAGTCACTGGCTTGGAGGGGTTGGGGACAGGGATCCGCGTAGTGCGCGTGGGAAGAAGCCAAACGCTCTCCCTCAGACTCACCACACTCTCACTGATCTGGGAAGCCTGGTGAGTCCTGTAAATTCGCTCTCGCTGGGCGAGCTTGGCACTGGAACCAGGAGGCCGCTGGAGTCAGCCACTGTCTCAGGCTGGTCTCTGGCTGGGCGGGCTTGGGCGGGATGGAGGAGGATGGCGGAGTCGGCCGTGCTGTCTCTGGCCGGTCTCAAGGGCTGGGCGGGGGCGGGCAGGATGGAGCAGGATGGCGGAGTGGGCCGCGCTGTCTCTGGCCGGTCTCAAGGGCTGGGCGGGCATGGGCGGGATGGAGGAGGATGGCGGAGTCGGCCGCTGAAAACATGATTTTTGATGAATGCAAAGATTCAAAAGTTCTAAACCTCCAAAATTCTTCCATAAATACAATGAACTATCAGTAAAATTTCCAGTTCCTCATATAAATTGAAGAAACAACTCATAACTGCATAGAAAATGAATGATATTTAATTAATCCAAACTGGTTTTAATGAATAATTTTGGATAACTCAACCTACAATCTCACTGTGAAATATAATATTCCAAAGAGTTTGATATTTGTGATAGTAAGATATGTAAATTTTTTGAGTTTTAAATCAAAGTAGCACAAGGAGTATTAAAAAATTGATTCTGGTGCACATAGATGTCCAATTAATATTCAAGAACTGTGAAGACAAACCAACGGGAAAAGTAAAAGTGTTCGCAACAAACGGTACTGATCGCCGAATTGTATCTATGGGCAGGGCCTGGCGGGGCTGTTTATTTTTGTTGATGATTATTTCATTCATCTGTGATTGAGAGGAGTAAATAAGGATTTCTGAGAAAAGACTCTTTATTTCTTCCACTCTTTTATTGGAGATGCTCACTCATGGGTTCATTTTGAGAGCTTTGCGTGCACACGTCTGATCATTTTAATTCTCCCTCCACTCCTGCCTCCCTCTGCAGGTCCCACGTGTGGGGAGCTCCTGCATTACATTTTGTGTTCATAGTCACGTCTCTTGTTAATGGCCCTACACTCCTTCCCATCATTCCCTTTCTGTTGCCTACTAAAAATCTCTCTTTACTTTCTTTTTTTATTTAGAATTTTCATATTAGACAATTTGACACTTGTGTTTCTTTATCTCACTTATTTCACTTAAAATTATGGCCTCCCATCTACCCACCTTCCTAAAAATGACACAAATGTGTTCTTCCTTAGGACCCAGTAGGGCTCCATTACCTACACAGCACCACCTTTACTGTCATCTTGCCGGGAGTCACGCCGGTTGTTTATCTGTACTCCTGTGAACTGTGCTGCAGTCCATATGGGTGTGCCCAGGCCCCTTAGTGTACTCTTCAGTTCATTCAGGCAAATGCTATGGAGCAGTATTTCTGGGTCCAGTATTAGCTTTATTTTTATTTTTTTATTTTTAACTGTAACATTAATTATAGAAGCTTGGTATGTATGAGATGCACTGCACTATCATGCAGACTTTTATTCAGATTGAATAAGTCTCTGAGCCTCCATTGTGCTGTGCGGTGGGCAGGAAATAAAATGTTTGACTTCTTGTTAGGGTTTGTTGCTTCTCTGCTAACTTTTCTATTACAAGTGGTGCAAAGGGCTTGGGAGGGAGGTCTTAGGTGATGATGAAGCAGGTAAGCCACTGATACCACAAATTACCAGTGGCCTCATCCAGGTCTCCAGGCAGATTCAAGTTCACTCTGTGCTCCCTCTAGACCATTTGTGATGCTAGGGATTGCATCACAGTATCCAATTTGCCAAGGTGCATAAAAAGGTATCTATCCCATCTCCCAAGCCTTGTTCAGAGAGGGAGAAGGACATGGATTCCAAATATTTGAGGGAGACCTTTATCTCCTCCAGGAGATAAAGGATTTGGGTAACCAGTCACCAAATCCTTGCTCTCTCCCTGGCAAGGGTCTTTGCCACCTTCCCTCTTCCTCTGACACACTCACTGTGTCTCCTCAATAAATGAAGCTCTCCCAGAATCCCATGTCATATGAATCACATGTAGCTTTGATTATGCCTGCAGAGAAGCCTGTAACGTGAGAAAGCTCAAGTCACTGTCTAATGAAATGGAGGCAGTGAGTGACACAGCTCATAAAACACAACTCACATTGTGATTAATCCTTCTCTCCAACTTCAAGACTCAGGAGTGGATGTGCCTGTTTGCTACTTTTTATGTCCATAGAACTCAATTTAAGCACAACTGTTATAAACTAGAAATACAATATAATAAAATTTATATGAGCAATGTTAACAATGCCATTTGAAAATCATTTTGCCTGAAATTGCTATGGTTCTTACTGCTGCACATGTCCTTTCAGGGCTGATGCTGGTCACTCTAATAAACTGTATAATGCTGCCTGAGTCTGCCCATGCTTTTTCTGTTTCAGCAACTATGACCTCTTTTATACAATCAGCTGTGATGCTACTGGGACTTCAAAGTTTACCAAAGTCATAATTTACCAAATAAAAGCACTACACATTTTTTTCATTATTTTGGAACAAATAAAGTACTAACCAGCTGGTACTGGTTTTGTCACCAGCACAAACATAAGCTTAGCAAGATAAATTGTGGTCTACTATCTGGTTATCAGATGACTATTAAGATGACTCTCTATAAATTATCATTTCAAATCTCACTGAAATACACATAGAAAATTAAAAGAAAAATAAGCTCAGGCTAAGCATGGCAATGCATACTTATAATCCCAGCCCTCTTAGAAGCTGAGGCAGAAAGACTGCACATCTGAGCTGAGCCTAGACAATTTAGAAACTTAGTGACACCCTGTTTCAAAATGGTCAAGGAGGGGTCACTCAGCTAAAGGAAGTTAAGAGCTTCCTTTGGTATTCCAAGCATTAGAGATGATGGATCTAAACTGCTAGGCTCATTTCAACTGCACAATAGGTGGCCTCCATGCTTTCATGACCAGATGGCTCGTGGCTCTCCCAGAGACACACTGCATGATTCATGGTTGAAAAATAAAAAAAGAGCTGGGATTGTAGTTCAGTACTAAAGTTCTGCAGTCACTTCCCAAGACACCATTCAATTTTTTTATGCAGATATTATTACACAGAAATTTGGAAATCTAACCATATACAGTCTTGTAGCAGAACAGTCCTGTAACAATTTTTTTCATTCCTTACCCATAAAGAAGAAAGAAACTTTTACTTGTGAGACAATATGGTAACAATTGGCATGTCATGACAGGAAGCATGTGTATAGCTGACCAGAATGACAGGCATTCCAAGCATGACCATTCTATTCCACATTGCTACCTGCAGTGCAGCTGCTTGGTTCACAGATATCACCATATATAGTCAGGTTGTGAACAGTATATATATAGATAGTCAGGTTGAGAATCCTACCATTTAACTGCTACTTTCAAAACCCTGCTGGTGTTTCTTGGGATCATTGCCTTACCCATCTTGTATGTACAAATGTATGGCCTTGTCCCTGTTCTGTTTCCCAGCTTTTCTTCTTACCCTCTACTCTTTGTCCAATCCTAAAGTTCTCACTTTTCTTTTAGTTGTGTTATACCATTATATTACTACTTCTTTTGAGTTCTTATACTAGGGAGACTATATGACATTTGCATATGTGAGTCTGGTTTATTTCACTTATGAGTATTTCTTCGAGTGGCATCCACATAAATATAAATGCTTCAAGTTTATCATTCTTTATAGCTGTGTAATACTTCATTGTATAGAAATACCACATCCTTTTCAACTACTCCTCATGTGACAGGCATCTCAGTTGTTTCCAAGATTTTACTATCACAAATTGTGCTATAAAAATAGGTACACTATGACAGGACATTTTCAGTTCCTCCGGGAAAATTCCCAGTAGGGGATAGCCAGCTTGAATGTGATTTCCAGTCTTTAGTTTTGTGAGGAGTCTCCACGCTGATCTCCACTATGGTTGCACCAGTCTACATTCCCACCAGCAGTGGAGAAGGGTTCTTTTTCCCCACAGCCTCTCCAACATTTGTTCTTGGTTGATTTCGTCATGATAGCCACTCTTTCTGGAGTGAGATGGCATCTCAGTGTTGTTTAAACTTGAATTTCATGGATTGCTAGTGATGTGGAGCATTTTCTCATTTATTTATTTGCTTCTTTAATTTCATTCTCTGAAAAGTGTTTATTCATCTCAGAGGTCCATTTCTGGATTCGGTCTTAAAATTTGAGGGCTATAATGCACTTTAGTCCTTTATAAATTCTAGAGAGCAGACCTTTGTCTAAGTGCTTAATAGTTCAGATTTTTGTGAAATTTGTGGATTGTCTTTTCACTTTGTTGATAATTTCCTTTGATGAGTAAAATCTTCTCAATAAGTGTTGATCCCAGTTGTTGATTCTTTGAAGTGTTTCCAGTGCGAATACATGTTTGTTCATGAACTCTTTGCCTACTCCAATGTCTTCAAGAGTTAATCCTACCTTTTCTTCTGGGAGACTCAGTGTTTCTCTTTTAATATTTAAGTATTTAATGCATTTTGACATTAGGTTAGTGCATGCAGATATACCTGGGTCTATCGGCATGCACAAGTTATCGCCATGAAAAAAGCTTTTTTTCAGTAAGCATGTCTGGCCTCTTTGTAGAAGATCAGGTGGCTAAGTATATTCATAGAGGCCTCTACATCTTCTAATCTATTCCATTGATCCTCAGGCCTATTTTGTTGCCCACACCATGTTGATTTTATCACAGTGGCTTTGTAGTATAATTTCAAGTCAGGAATTATAATGTTTCCTGCATTATCTTTGTTGGCCAGGATTGCCTTTGCTATTCTAGGTCTTTTCTGGTTCCATACGCATTTTAGGAATGATTTATCTATATCTGGGAGGTATATTGGTGGCAGTTTGATAGGGATTGCATTAAATCTGTCCAAAAATTTTGGGAGTATGGCCATCTTTATGATGTTGTTTCTTCCTAACCAGCAGCAGGGAATATGTTTTCATTTTCAGAAATCATCTACGATCTCTTTTCTTAGAGTAGTGTAATTTTCCTTGAAAAGATTTTTGACTTCTTTCTTAAGTAAATACCAAGGCGTTTCATTTTCCATGGTGCTGTTATAAAAAGTATTGTTTCTCTAATTTCCTTCTCAGCATGTTTCTTATCTGTGCAGAGAAATGCTATTGACTTTCGAGTATTGATTTGTATCCTGCCATGCTAATGAGTTTGTGTATCAATTCTAGTAGCTTCTTGGTGGAGATTTTTGGATGTTCCAAGTAAAGTATCATGTCATCTGAAAATAGTGATAATTTAAATTCTTCTTTTCCTATTCTTATTCCCTTTATTTCTCTCTGTTGTCTAATCGTTATGATTCCAAAACTATATTGAATAGGAGGGGTGATAAAGGACATCCTGTCTTGTACCAGATCTAAGAGTAAAAGATTTTAGTTTTTTCCCATTTAGAATTATATTAGCTACTAGGTTCTCATAGATAGCATATATCAAATTGAACTAGAGTCCATCTATTCCAATTCTCTTTAGGACTTTGAACATGAATGAGTGCTGGGCTTTGTCAAAAGCTTTTTCTGCATCAATTGAGATGATCATGTGGTTTTTAGATTTCAGTCTATTAATATAGTGTATTACATTTATAGATTTTCAAATGTTGAACCATCCTTGCATAGCTGGAATAAATCCTACTTGGTCATGCTATATGATCTTCTCAATGATTTGCTGTATTCTATTTGCTAGGATTTTATTTAGGATGTTTGCATCCATGTTCATGAGGGAGATTGGCCTGTAGTTCTCTTTTTTAGTTGTGTCTTTCCCTGGCTTTGGAATCAATATAATACTTGCCTCCAGGAATGATTTTGGGAGGACTGCTTCCTTTTTAATTTCATTGAAGAGTTAGAGGAGTTTAGGGATTATATCTTCTTTAAATTTCTTGTAGAATTCTGCTGTGAATCCATAAGGACCTAGACTTTTATTTGTTGGCAGGCTTTTTATTATAATTTGTATTTCATTAGCTGTTATTTGGTTACTGAGAGTTGATATATCTTCTTGATCCTGTTTTTGTAATTCGTACCTTCAAGGAATCTGTCCATTTCGTCTGAGTCTTCTATTCTTTGGGCATAAAGATTCTCAAAATAACTATTGATAATCTTCTGAATTTCCACTGGGTCTCTGGTGATTGCACCCTTTTCATTCCTTATTGCTTGTATTTGAATTTTTCTTTCCTCTTTTTGATGAGGTTAGCTAGTGGCTTATCGATTTTATTTAGTCTTTCAAAGAATCATCTTTTTGATTCATTGATTCTTTGAACTGTTTTCTTCATCTCAATTGTATCAATTTCTGCTCTAATCTTTATGACATCTTCCCGGATTTGGGCTCTGGGTTTGGTTTTCTCTTCCTTTTCTATATGTCAGAGGTGCACCATTAGGCTGTTTACTTCATGTGTGAGTTCATAGCTATTATTCTCCCTCTGAGAATTGCTTTCATTGATTCCCACAAATACTGATAAGTTGTGCTTGAATTTCCATTGAATTGTAGATATTGTTGAATTTGTTGTTCAATTTCATCTGTGACCCATTAATTTCTTAGGAGGATGTTGTTTAATTTCCATGTATGTAGGGGGGAGGTTTCTGGTTTCTTTTGTCGATTATGTCCAGTTTCATTGCACTGTGGTCAGATAATATGCATGGGATAATTACTGTTTTCTGGCATATACTGATTCATGTCCTATAAACTAGTATGTAGTCTGTCTCAGAAAATGACTCATATGCAGCTGAAAGAAATGTATATTTACCTGTGGTTGCATAGAACACTCTGTACAGGTCCACATGTTTATTTGTTCCATACTCTGGTTCAGTTCTGCTACTTATTTGCTAATATTTTTTGGTCAAGTTGACCTATCTTTTTGAGATAAGGGGATGTTAAGGTCTCCTGTTTAGATTGTGGTGTTGGATATTAGAGTTTTTTATGTCCATTAAGATTTGTCTATTACAATTGGGTGTTCTTGTGTTTGGTGCATAGATATTTATGAGTGTTGCCTCTTCCTCTTGAATTTTTCCCCTCACCAATATATAGTGGCCTTCTTTATTTCATTTGGTCATTTTTGGTTTGAAGTTGAAACTGTTTGAGAACAGGATTCCTATCCCTTCTTTTTTCCTGAGGTACTGGGGCATGTAGTATTGATTTCCATCGATTGACCTTAAGCCTATAACTGTCTTTTTGAGTTAAATATGTTTCTTGTATAAAGCATATTGATGGATTTTGTTTGCTATTCCACTGTACCAGTCTGTTTCTCTTAATTGGTGAATTGAGGCCATTTACATTGATGGATAAAATTGAAATGTGTAGACTTGTGATTAACATATTATTTATTTGCTGTTGTTTACTCTTTTTTGTCCTGTGTTTAATCATTTGCCCTATTTAGTAGTTTCCTTCTGTTGTCATTTGTGGAGTTCTGGTCAGTTTGGTCCCTCTCTAGAACAAGTTTCAGTAGCCTGTGCAGGGATTGCTTTGTCCTGGTGGAGTTTTTAGAGTCATCCAAGTAAAGTATCATGTAATCTGCAAATGATGATAATTTAACTCCTTTTTAACCTATTCTTATTCTTTTTCATTCTCCCTCTTGTCTAATGGATTTAGCTAATGATTCCAAAACTATATTACAGGAGGGGAGACAGAGGATATCCCTGTCTTGTAATAGATCTAAGAGTAAAAGATTTCAGTTTTTCCCTGTTTAGAATTATATTAGCCATTGGGTTGTCATGGATGGTTTTCATCAAATTGAGTTAGACGTCTTCTATTCCAATTTTCTTTAGGAGTTTGAGCATGAATGAGTGTTGGACTTTGTCAAAAGCTTTTTCTGCATCAATTGAGAAGATCATATGGTTTTTAGATTTCAATCTATTAATATAGTGTATTACATTTATAGATTTTCAAATATTTAACCATCTTTGGATCCGTTTGGATGAATTCTACCTAGTCATGGTGTATGAAATTCTAGATGATTTTCTGTATTCCATTTGCTAGGATTTTATTGAGGATTTTTGCATCTATTTTTATGAGGGAAATTGGCCCGTAGTTCCCTTTTTTGATGGTGTCTTTCCCTGGTTTGGAATCACTATAATACTTGCCTCCAGAAATGATTTTAGGAGGATTGCTTCCTTTCCAATTTCATTGAAGAGTTAGAGAAGTATAGGAATTATATCTTCTTTAAATTTCTTGGAGAATTCAGTTGTGAATCCATCAGGACCTGGACTTTTCTTTTTTGGTAGGCTTTTTATTACGTTTCGTATTTCATTAGCTGTTATTGGCTTACTGAGAGTTGCTCTATGTTCTTGATTCAGTTTTGGTAATTTGAGCCTTTTGAGGAATCTGTCTATTTTTCTCTGTCTTCTGTTCTGTGAGCATAAAGATTCTCAAAGTAGCTATTGATAGTCTTCTGAATTTCCACTAGGTATGTGGTGATTTCATCATATTCATTCCTCCTGGCTTATATTTGCATTTTCCCCCCTCTTTTTGATGAGGTTGGCTAGGGGCTTATCAATTTTATTTAGTCTTTCAAAAAACCAGCTTTTTGATTTATTGATTCTTTCAACTATTTTCTTCATCTCAATTGAATTAATTTGTGCTCTAATCTTCATGATTTCTTCCCGTCTTTGCCCTTTGGATTTCGTTTGCTCCTCTTTTTCTGGATGTCATAGATGCAACATTAGAGTGTTTATTTGTTCTCCTTCTGTTTTTCTAATGTGTGAGTTCATAGCTATGATTTTCCCTCTGAGAATTCCTTTCATTTCATCCCATAAATTCTGATAAGTTGTGGTTGAATTTTATTTGAATTGTAGATATCGTTGAATTTCTTGTTTAACTTCATCTGAAACTCATTGATTGCTCAGAAGTGTGTTGTTCAATTCCATGAATTTAGTGGGTTTTTCTGGTTTCTTTTGTCATTTAGTTCCAGTTTCATTGCACTGTGGTTGGATAATATGCATGGAATAATTTCTGTTTTCATACATATACTTAAGCATGACCTATGGACTAGTATGTGGTCTGTTTTAGAAAATGATCAGTGTGCAGCAGAAAAAAATGTGTATTTAGCTGTGGTTGGGTAGAAAACTGTGTATATGTCCACCATGTCTATTTGTTCCAATGTCTGGTTCAGTTCTGCTTCTTCGTTGCTAACTTTTTGTCTGGTTGACCTATCATTTTGAGATAAGGGGGTGTTAAGGTCACCTGTTAAGACTGGCATATTTTTCATGTCCATTAAGATTTGTTGCCTCTTCCTCTTGAATATTTCCCCTAACCAATATATAGTGGCCTTCTTTATTTCATTTGATCGTTCTTGGTTGGAAGTTGAGACTGTCTAAATACAGAATTGCTACCCTTGCTTTTTTCTGTGGTGCTGAGTCATGTAGTATTGTTTTCCATCCTTTGACTCTGAGCTTATGAATGTCTTTTTGAGTTAAATGTGTTTCTTCTATACATCATATTGTTGGGTTTTGTTTCCTAATCTACTGTGCCAGTCTATTTCTCTTAATTGGTGAATTGAAGCCATTTACATTTACTGTTCTAATTGAAATGTGTTGATTTATGATTCTAATGTTATTTACCTGCTGATGTTTTTTCCTTTTTATCCTGTGTTAGTTGTTTGCCCTATTTAGTGGGTTCCTTGTGTTCTCATTTGTGGAGTTCTGGTCATTGTGGTCTCTCTGTAGAACATCTTTCAGTAGCCTGTGTAGGGATGGCTTTATCATCATGAAATTCTTTAGCTGTTCTTTGTTGTGAAAGTATTTCACTTCTCCATCAAACTTGAAAGAGAATTTTGCAAGGTATAGTAGTCTGGGCTGGAATTTGTTTTCATGGAGGACTTGAAGTACTCTGCTCCATGCTGTCCTTGCATTCGTGTTTTGTGAAGAGAAGTTGCCTGTAATTCTGATGGGTTTTCCTTTGAATGTAATCTGTTTCTTTTCTCTAGCAGCTTTCAGTATATTATTCTTGTGTTGGATTTGTGGGATTTTTTTCTGTTATATGTCTCTGTGTATTTTTACTTGGGTGAAGTTATTTGGTGCTCTGTATGCTTTTATTACCTGAATGTTAAATTGTTTCCTCATATTTGGAAAGTTTTCTGCTATTATTTCTGCCTATATTCTTTTTACATTATTTGCATTGACTCCTTAATTTTCCATGATGTCAATTAATGTCACATTGTTCATCTTGGCATCATCTTGCAGGTGATGGATGACTTTTTTCCTGCGTTCTCTTTTGTTTTAAGAGATCCTTTCTTACTTCTTCACTAGTTGGACCAGCATCTTCACAGTCTGAAACTCTGTCTTCACTTTCATTCAGATGATTTTGTAGACTCGTGATTGAGATTTTAAGTGCTTCTATATCTCTTTGACTCTGCTTCATGCTATCTACTTCTTTTCTGTATTGCTCATTGAAAGAATCCAACAAATTTCTAATCATATCTATTTTTTTTTTATTAATGCCTTCTTTAGAGGTAGGTATTAGCTCTTTTATTGCATAGTATTTTTCAAATTGGGCTTCTTCCATGTATGTCTGTATTTGATTCTTTACTTCAGATTTTGTGAATTCAGAGATTTTTTTTATTTCAGAAATTATTTCTGCTGAGTTCCTCTTTACCTTTCTGCTGTTGTTTCTTTGTTTGTGATGCTGTTAATTCATACATTTCAGCTGAAGGAGAGTTTTCTGCACTTGTTCTGGGTGGACATTGGCTTCCCATCCTCTATGGTTCTGTATTAAATTCTTTACTCCAGGTTCTACGAATTCAGCAATTTCTTTTTTTCCTTCAGACATTAATTCTGGTCTGAGTTCCTCTATACCTCTCTGCTGTTGTTTCTTTACTTCCAACACTGTTAATTCATTCATTTCAGCTGAGACAGTGTCCTTTGCACTTGTCATGGCTGGGCTTGAGGCCTAAGATTGTATTTTTCTCCTTGTCTTTGTGATTTTGTATAGCACTGTCCTCTGACCTTTGGTGTAGAGCTCTTGTGCAGTTATAACCTTAGCACCTAATGAGACTCGAGTGCAGATCTTTTAAGTTTGAGTTTATCCAATCATGCCTGGTCTGGTTGTAGCTGTTGTGTCCAGCTCCCTTTTTGCTGCAGCCCTTGCAAATGAAACTGTTGTGCCCCTATGGCACAATTGTGAGCCTGTGGTGCCGCTTTGTTATGTCCCTGGCCTAGAGAGCCCTGGGGATCCTGGAGAGGCTGTATTAATTTGTAGTCTCCACAAAGACCACACATTCTCTATAGCCTTCATTGCTGTTTGTTTCCTAGAGATCTACATTCCAGTTGCAGTGAAGTGCAATCTCCATACCTTTTCTTAGTTCTTTGTTAGTAAAAGATGTTAAACATTTTTTCAAGTTCCTACTTAGTTACTTACACTTATGCCTTCAAGACGTACCTGTTGAATTCTTTTTCTCATTTATTTGTGGCTCTGTTTGATTTTTAGATATTAAGCTCTTGAGTTCTTTACATATTATAACCATAAATCCCATGTTGGAAGAGCAGCTGATGAAAATTCACTTCCATTCTGTACGTAGTGTCTTCACTCTGTTAGTTTCCTTTATGGTGCAGAAATTTGAAAATGTGATTGAGTCATATTCATTGATTCTTGCTATTATGTTCAGTGCTGTTAGTGTCTTATTAGGGAAGCCATTGTTGTCCCTTTGGCTTCAAGAGTTTCCCTGGTGTTTCCTGTGAGCAGTTTTAACATTTGTGACCTAGATTTGACTTTTGTACAGCTGAGTGACAGAATGTAGTTTCAGTCTGGTATAAGTGGATACCCAGTTTCCTAGTAGGATTTGTTAAAGAGACTGCATTTTCTTCAGTGTTTGACTCTTTATAAAGAACCAGATGGCTGAAGTTGTATGGATTTGCCTGTGTCCTCCACTCTTTCAATTCATTGCCTTGTTACTTTTGTGTGAGTACCACATTGCTTTATTCATATGGCTTAATAGTGTAATCTTAACCGCATGTTAGGATACCCAACCTTGCTCTTTTTGCTACATTGGATATTCTAGGTCTTTCATATTTCCACATAAATTTCAGGATTCTTTTCCTAGTTCTGTAAAGAGTATCATTGGTAGTTTGGTGAGAGTTGGGTTGTATGGATTGTTTCTTCATTTTGACAATATTATTTCTCCCAATCCATGAACATTAGGCAATTTTCCTTTTTCTGGTATTTTACTCAACTTATTTCCCCTAAATTCTGAAATTTTTATTATAGAGGTTTTATAAGCCAGTTTTTAAAAATAATTTTACACTATTAGCATATTTTAACAGACACATAATACTTATATATATTTATGAGATTCAGCGTGGCATTTCAGTGCATGTATAAAGTGTGTAATGATCAGATCAGGGCAACTGGCACATCTATATCCTCAGATATGTGTGATTCTTTCTATTCTCTCAGACAGACTCTGTCTCTCTTCTCAGATATGCATGTTACACTCTGTTACTTATTTTCACATAGTTTAATGCTTGTCTACCATAGTAATCCTCATTGTTACACTTACAGTTAACAGCACAGCACTGGACACTTAGAAAGTTGTGGAAAAGATAGATAACAGGTGAAATATCCTTACAAAAGCAGCAACACATACAGCAAAAGAAAGCAAAACTAAGCATAACAAACATATGGAGGTGATAGTGTCTACTTCCTTGATTGTGATAGTATTTATGAGGCTGAACACAGATGTCCAAAATCATCAAATAGAGAGCGACTGGCTTGAGACACCAGGGCCCACTGAAGGGAACCACCCGAGTTCCAGCCCCCAAGCCCACCCAGCCTCGCTCGGCATCCCTGTTCAGCATCCCGGTTCAGTGAGTCTGAGGGAGAGCCTTTGGCTTCTGTCCATGCACACCGTGCTACCCAGAGCCCCCGAGAGAGTGGGAATTTTCCCAATTGCCTGGGCATCCAAGTTTGGTGAGTGTGTGGTGAGACTGAGAAAGAGACTTAGGCTTCCCACTGTATGCTTTGCACCATCCAAAGCCTCAGGCCCCAAGACATCCTAGCCAGAGACCTGCCTGCGACACCCCAGACAGACCTGCCTGGAAACTCCCTGGAGCCCCTACTCCCAAGCCAGCCACGGGAATTAGAACTTTTGATGACTCTCCCGGCCCTCGATCCACCGCCACCTGGCCTGGTGACTGTGAGGGAGAGCTTCTGCACCTCCCAGTGCTCCCTTGACCAGGGACCCAACAGAGGGAAACCTCAGGAGCAACAGCAAAAAGGAACTGAACACAACAGCGAGATCCAGGACAGGCATAACTGGATAATCTGGAACATAATAAACTGGCACCTGAATCTTATTTTGTGCTAAGGTTATAGCTGCACCAAAGCTCTACACCAAAGGTCAGTGCTATTCAAAATGACAAAGAGAAGGAGCAAAATGCAATCTCAGACCTCGAATCCACCAATAAGTGCAGAGCATACTAGCTCAGCTGAAATGAATGAATTAATGGAGATAGAAGCAAAGGAACAACAGCAGAAAGGTATAGAGAATCAGATGAGAATTAACGACTGAAATAAAAAAAAGAACTATTTGAATACTTAGCATCTGAAGTAATGAATCAAATCCAGAAACATATGGGGGAAACCCAATGCTCACTCAGAAAGGTGCAGAGAACACTATTCCAGCTGAAACATATGAATTAACAGTGTCAGAAGCAAAGAAACAACAGCAGAAAGCTCATGAGGAACTCAAAGGAAAAAAATTTCTGATATAAAAAAGAATTCTTTGAAATCATAGTATCTGAAGTACAGAAACACTTCCAGAAATATAAAGAGGAAATCAAATTTGGAAGAAACTCTGCAGAAAAAGAATTAATAGCTATTTCTAAAGAAGACATGGATTAAAAAAAAATAGAGGATATCAGAAATATGAAGGATTCCTGGAATGAGCAATACAGAAAAGAAACAGAGCACACGAAGCAGACTCAAAGAGATGTAGAAGAATTAAAAATATCAATCATGAGTCTACAAAACTGTTTGAGTGAAAGCGAAGACAGAGTTTCAGATCTTGAGGACGCTGGTGCACCTAGTGAAGAGGTGAGAAAGGACCTTTTAAAAACAATGAGAACACAGAAAAAAATGATCCATCACCTGCAAGATGATGCCACGATGAACAATGTGAGATTAATTGGCATCAATGAGAATGGAGGAGTCAATACAAATGACATAAAGAGAATCTGTGGAGAAGTAATTGCAGAAAACTTCCCTAATATGGAGAAACAATCCAACATTCAGGTAAAAGAAGCATACAGAACACCAAATAACTTCACCCCAAATAAAAATAAAACCAAGACATATAATAGTCAAGATCCCAAAAATCCAACACAAAAATAATATACTGAAAGCTGCTAAAGAGAAGAAGCAGATCACATTCAAAGGAAAACCCATCAGAATTACAGTCGACCTCTCTACACAAACCATAAAGGCAAGGAGAACATGGAGCAGAGTTCTTCAAGTCCTGTATGAAAATAAATTCCAACCCAGATTATTATACCCTGAAAAACTCTCTTTCAAGCTTAAAGGAGAAGTGAAATACTTCCATGAGAAAGAACAACTAAAGAATTCCATGATGACAAAGCCATACAGGCTACTGAAAGGTGTTCTAGAGAGAGACCACAATGACTAGAACTCCACGATTGAGAACCGAAGGAACCTACTAAACAGGACAAATAATTAAATACAGGATAAAAAGGAGTAAATAACAGCAGGTAAATATCATGACCAACATAAGTCAATATATTTCAATTAGAACAATCAATGTAAATGGACTGATTTCACCAATTAAAAGAAATAGACTAGCACAGTGGATTAGGAAACAAAACCCAAAACTATGGTGTATACAAAAAACATACTTAACTCAAAAGGACATTCATAGGCTCAGAGTCAAAGGATGGAAAACAATACTATATGTCCCAGGACCTCAGAAAAAAGCAGGAGTAGCAATTCTGATCTCAGACAATGTCAACTTCAAACCAAGAATGATCAAATAACACAAAGATGGCCACTATATAATGGTTATGGGAAAAATTACAAGGAAGAGGTAACACTCATAAATATCTATGCACCAAACAAAGGAGCATCCAACTATGTAAGACAAATCTCAATAGATATGAAAAACCTAATATCTAAGACAACAACCTTAACAGGGGACCTTAAAACCTCCTTATCTCAAAAAGATAGGTCAACCTGACAAAAAATTAGCAAAGAAGTACCAGAACTGAACCAGTGCTTGAAACAAATGGATGTGGTTGACATATACAGAGTGCTCCACCCAACCACAGTGTAATACACATCTTTTTCACTTGGGTCATTTTCTAAAATAGACCACATATTAGTCTATAGGTCATGCATAAGTCTATGCAAGAAAACAGAAATTATCCCATGCATATTATCTGACCACAGTGCAATGAAACTGGAACTATGTGACAAAAGAAACCAGAAAAACCCACTAAATTCAGGGAAATTAAACAACACACTACTCAGCAATCAATGGGTCACAGAAGAAATTAAACAAGAAATTCAACAACATCTACAATTTAATGATAATTCAAGCATAACTTAAAGGAATTTATGGGATGTGATAAAGCATTTCTCAGGGGGAAAATCATAACTATGAACTCACACATTAGAAAAACAGAATGGGAGCAAATAAACACCCTAATTTTGCACCTATGACATCTAGAAAAAGAGGAGCAAATGAAATCCAGAGCACAACTACGGGAAGAAATCATAAAGATTAGAGCAGAAACTAATTTAATTGAGATGAAGAAAACAGTTCAAAGAATCCTTAAATCAAAAAGTTGGTGCTTCAGTAGACTAAATAAAGTTGACAAGCCTCTAGCCAACCTCATCAAAAAGAGGAAAGAAAAAATTCCAAATACAAGCAATAAGGAATGAAAAAGGTGAAATCACCACAGACCCAGTAGAAATTCAGAAGATTATCCATAGTTATTTCGAGCATCTCTATGCTCACAGAATAGAAGACAGAAAAAATGAACAGATTCCTCGAAAGATACAAATTACCAAAACTGAACCAAGAAGATATTACAACTCTCAATAAGCCAGTAATAGCCAATGAAATACAAAATGTAATAAAAAGCCTACCAAAACAGATAAGTCCAGGTCCTGATGGATTCACAGCTGAATTCTACAAGAAATTTATAGAAGATATAATCCATACACTCCTCAAACTCTTCAATGAAATTGGAAAGGAAGCAGTCCTCCCAAAATAATTTCTGCAGGCAAGTATTATATTGATTTCAAAACCAGGGAAAGACACAACCAAAAAGGAGAACTACAGGCCAATCTCCCTCATGAACATAGATGCAAAAATCCTCAATAAAATCCTAGCAAATAGAATACAGCAAATCATCAAGAAGATCATGCACTGACCAGGTAGGATCATCCCAGAGATGAAAGGATGGTTCAATATTCAAAAATCTATAAATGTAATACACTATATTAATAGACTGAAGTCTAAAAACCACATGATCATCTCAACTGATTCAAAGAAAGCTTTTTGACAAAGTCCAACACTCATTCCTATTCAAAGTCCAAAGAAAATTGGAATAGATGGACTGTACCTTAAGTTGATAAAAGCCATGTATGACAACCTAAAAGCTAATATAATCCTAAATGGGGAAAAACTGAAATATTTTACTCTTAAATCAGGTACAAGACAAAGATGTCCTCTATCATCCCTCCTATTCAATATAGTCTTGGAACCATTACTAACAGCCATTAGAAAAGAGGGAGAGATAAAGGGAATAAGAATAGGTAAAGAAGGAGTTAAATTATTACTATTTGAAGATGACATGATACTTTATTTGGAAGACCTCAAAAATTCCACCAAGAAACTACTAAAACTGGTAAGGAAATTCAGTAGCATAACAGGATACAAAGTCAATACTCAAAAGTTAATAGTATTCTCCTACACAGATAACAAGCACACTGAAATGGAAACAATAGAAACAATACCTTTTACAATAGCACCACAGAAATGAAATACCTTGGAATTCACTTAACTAAGGAAGTCAAAGATCTTTTCATGGAAAATTGCAATACCCTAAGAAAAGAGATTATAGAGGATTTCAGAAAATGGAAAGATATTCCATGCTCCTGGATAGGAAGAACCAACATTGTGAAGATGGCCATACTCCCAAAATTGTTGGATAGATTTAATGTGATTCCTATCAAACTGCCACCAACATACCTCCCAGACCTAGAGAAATCGTTCCCAAAATTTATTTGGAACCACAAATGACCTAGAATAGCAAAGGCAATCTTGGCCAATAAAGACAAGGCAGGAGGCATCACAATTTCTGACTTGAAATTATACTACAAAGCTAATGTGATAAAATCAACATGATGTTGGCAACTAAGTATTCCTGAGGATCAATGATATAGATTAGAAGATGCATAGGCATCTACAAACACACTTAGCCACCTGATCTTCCACACAGGGACCAAACACACTTACTGGAAGAACAATAGCCTCTTTAACAAATGGTGCTGGAAAACCTGGCTTTTACATGTGAAAAACAAAACTTGAACCAGCTCTATCACCATGCACTAAGTCAAATGCAAAATGGATTAAAGATCTAAACATTAAAACAGAAACACTCAATCTTCTGGAAGAGAAAGTAGGAGGAACTCCTGAAGACATAGGGGTAGTTAAAGAGTTCATGAATAAACATATATTTGAAAAAAAATCACTTGAATGAATCAACAACTGGGATCAACTGTTCTTGAGGAGACTCTGCACGTCAAAAGAAATTGTCAACAGAGTGAAAAGACAACCCACAAATTTTGAAAAAAACCTGGTTAATAAGCAATCAGAGAAAGGTCTGCTCTCTAGGTTATATAAAGAACTAAGATTTATTAGGGCCCTCAAATTTAAAGATGCAATCCAGAATTGGGCATCTGTGATGAATATATACTTCTCAGAGGATGAAATTGAGGAAGCTAATAAATATATGAAATAATGCTCCACATCGTTAGTCATCCGTGAAATGCAAATAAAAACATGGAGATACCATCTCATTCCAGAAAGAATGGCTATCATAAGGAAATCAACCAACAACAAATGTTGGAGAGGTTGTGGGGAAAAGGGAAGACTTCTCTGCTGTTGTTAGGAATGTAGAATGGTACAACCACAGTGGAGATCAGTGCAGAGACTCCTGAAGAGAGTAGGCCTGGAAATCCCATTCAAGCCAGCTTTCCCTCTACTGGGAATTTTCCTAGAGGAACTGAAATCATTAAATCGAAGTGATATATGTGTACCTATGTTTATAGCACCACAAATTGTGATAGCAAAACCTTAGAAACAACCTAGATGTCCATCACATGAATAATGGTTGAAAAAACTGTGGTGTTTCTATATAACAGAGTATTACTCAGCTATAAGGAATGATAAACTTGAAGCATTTATATTGAAGTGCATGCCACTTGAACATATACTCATAAATTAAATAAATCAGACACACATGTGCAAATATCGTATAGTCTCCCTAGTATAATAAATCAAAAAAAGAAATACAAATAGAAATGTACAACAATAACTAAAAAGAATTGAGTCAGATAGTTAGGGCAACCTGAACAGCATATGCTGCAGGGTACTAATCGGCTTTTCTTCTGGATGGTTAACAACCTAAGTTCACAGACCAAGAATTGGAGAAATAGAAGAGCTGCAAGGTCAGCCAACATTTTGTCCCTAGCCTTTCAAGCTCAGCGAAGACTCAGGGCATAGGAGAACCTGTACTGTAACATCATGGAACTCAGATGTGCCCCAAATTTTCTGACCAAGGAGTTTATAGATCCTCAGAGAAAGGAGATTGATGATCTATAGTGTGCCTGTGGAGTGTCACACAGAGAGAAAACTTTCTCTCAGGCTCTCACAGAGAGCAAAATAGTCAAGCATTGGTCGTGACTCATCTACATGGCTTACACAGACAAAGGATCTACAGAGTAAGGTACAGGATTACAAGATAAACCCTGAGGGGACTTCACTGATCTCATCAGAAACAAAAGCTACATTTTTGTTATGTAGGTCTTGCTCTATCTCAGTCTTAACCATCCAGCAGAAGAGTATAAAAATGAAGAGTATTACATGGGGCCATAATAATAAGTTGAGCTGTAAATGGCTATAGTCAACAACTTCTTCAGATAACTCACTATTGTTGTGGAATGCTGGACTGTGTTGGATTGTGTTGCCAAGTTCAGGCCCCTATAATGGTTTAAGGACAATGGAGTGCCCATCTTTGACAGGTCTAGACAAAAAAAGGGGGATACAAAGGAGGAGCCATGATACATTTTTATAATTAGGATAAATATGCAGTGTTTCTGCATAATTCTATGAGAACCAAGATTTGCACTAATAGTGGTTGGATAAGATATTATGTTGGCTTCTAGTACTATGGAGAACCACTAGGAAGATAACAAGGTAGAAAGTATTAATTATTGAATTTGTGATATAATTCAGCTATTTAAATATAAGACAATTATATAGCTATACTCTCTTAAGTCACTGATTATAGACGTCTGCTATAATAATGTCTATAAGTACAATATCATATATGCACCTTATACAGTACCAAAACATTATGAAAGTAGTCTGCAATATGTTAATTATTGAATCTGTCCTGTTAATTTGTATTGAAATGGTCTCATTGCTATTTGTTCTTCAATAAAAAAATAAACATAAATAAATAAATAAAGATAAATATAAATCATCAAATATCATCAGCTTTTAAAAACAATTCTACCTCAATAAAGCCTTGAGAACTAATTAATAGAATAACTTGTATTTATATTTATTATTTATATTGTTCTTCCCTTATTCATGAAGTTGTGAATTTTCTTCTGGAATCATTTCCCTTCCGCTTAAACAAACATAGTTTTTTTAAAAATTTCTTTTAGAACAAGTCTACTCATAATGACTTTTTTCAATTTTCTGTTCTTTGAAAATGTCATAACTTTATTATGTTCTTTAATTACAGAAGTCATGATGGACTGTTGTTTCATGGGTTTCTGTGAAGACTCCAGTTTTATTATGAGAGAACAGGATGCAATTGCAAGTATTTTATGAGGCACGTGACCTCACTGTTGCTTCAAGGCTTGCTGTATTAAGAACAGAGTGTTGGGGACAAGTGCAGAGAACATTTTGGAGGATGCACAGTTTGACCCAGAGGTATCTGTAACTAGATCATGTGTTCATATGTGAAGCAAGGACAGCTAGATGACATGATGGATTAGACATTAATAGTAAGGTAGAAATGAATCAGATGTAACTGTAGAACACATCTAGAGATGCTGAATAGATTCGCCAGTAATGGAAAAGCACAAGGCAGTAGAAGCAGCACAATGGATGTGCGTAGGGAGATCAGGAGTTCAGCGTCACACATCCTGAGGGCTCTGACCCAGAACTCAGCGTGTTTGCACACACGGAAAACACCCCCAGGACTCTCCCTGTTCTCCATTGTGTCTGACAGAGAATATACTGAAGGAAATGTTGTGTCACTCACTAGTGAAGGAAAAACGCTCCACTTCTTTGCAGGAGTCTAGCATCCCCCGTCTCTGCCGCTCCACCTCACCACATAAGAGACCATGCTAAAAGCAGGTCAGGAGGGCCCCGCCTCACAGGAAGTTCCGGAGCTCAGAGGTTTGTGCTCAGCTCCCCCTGCAGATTCAAGTGCTGTGTCACTCAGAGCACAAAAGTATAGAGCTGCATCGCTGCGCCGGGCTGAGGCTTTCTGCAGGTGGAAGGAGCTTTCACTCTTCTTAAACTCAGCCTTGAAACCTCTGTTGTCCGTAACCAGGGTGGACCCTGATATGTATTTGAGGAGAAGCTGGAGGCCTCGGCCAGGCCGCTGGACGTACCAGAAGAGGGAAGGGGCTGCACCATACGTGTAGTTGCACTTGAGCAGCAGAGGGTCTCCTTCCGCGACAGTGACTCGGCGGTCAGGCTGGGCCACTGACTGGGCTCCACTTCCTCCTGCAGCGTCAAGTCCGCATCAGTGAGACCAGGACAGACCTACCTGTCAGGACGCAGTGTCTCCCTTTGGTTTCATTCCTCTGTGGAAGCAGGAAAAGGGAAGGCACGGGTTACTTACTCAGGGTGAAAGGCAGGAGGAGGATAACGGAGAACATGGCCAGCACGGGGGACGGAGCTTGCAGGTCTTGAGACAGACGTCCCTCAGCAGGAGGAATGGGAGTCTTTGTGGGAGAAACTGCGATCCAAGAGTTCCTTGTTGAGGCACAACCTGGAGACCAATGCTAGGAGATGCTGCCCTGACAGTGACAGCTTATGCTATCCCCAGTACTCCAGGGTCTGTCCTACTCAGGATGTGCATTCAGTGTGCAGCAGAGAAAAAGAAGCTCCTAAAGGAGACACAGAACTTTTCTGAGCAGACTTTCCATACAGGCAAATGCTGCCTCCTGGTGGTTGATTCCAGAAGCAAACTGAGCCTCAAGAGTTTCTGCTAAAGTTTCTTAGCAGCTCTGTATGGTGAAAGTGTTTTCAAAGGTCTGCTCATGAAAGGGTATTTTAATCTCGTGAACAAAATATCATTATTAAGTCAAATGAGGTAACTAATATTAGCATGCTCGTTTAAAAATAAGAAAACTTGTGATAGGAATAATATAATCTGTCTATATATTATATAATAATATAATGTGAAAGAACTAGAGTTTGGCTCATTAATAGGAGTTGGGAATCCGCAGGGCTGGCCAGTGGTAGCCACTGCAAGGTTGCCACTGAGGCCTTTTAGAATAGACATTTTCCTTAACACATGGAAACCCAACTACTTATAAACACAATTTGCCCAACATCACATGAGTTTCAGGGCCTAACACTTTTCCACTTGAAACTTATTTCCTCTTCAACTATGTTCATGGATATTATGAAAGAGAAGGTGGAATTTGACCAAACAAATGCTGAAAGAAAACTCAGAAGGGAGCAGGAACGAAAGAAACTCTTTAAGAGACCTAAGTAAGCACTGCCTGGATAGCAAGGGAGGAAGTACTAAAGCAACCTCAGAGCATCGCAGAGAGAACCAATAGACCAGGGTTCAGAGTTCGGAGATGACAAATAGAACTGAAATCTCATCCCAGATCACAAGACCAAGTTTTGGGAGGAGGAGGAGGAACAGACAGCTCTAGTTATGTAAATAATAGAGAAAACGACCTGTTTATGTTTACATAATTCTTTGAGGTATGAAGGAAGAGGTTTTGCTCTTCTGTTATTTCCAATAGAATTTGTTATTTCTTGTAAATGGAAATTATTTTCCCCAAAATTGAATAGAGATAAGTTGGTATTAGGAATTTTGAGTTGTGTGAAAATTTTTGTAGTAGCATCTGTAAATAATGGCAGTGATAAATGATTAAAGAGGAAACACCACTTGCCTGGCAACACTGTAGATTGAGCTAATGTTGATAATAGCACCTTTCAATAATACCAGATACATAGCTCTTTGATTATTTTGAATCTTCTATATCACACAAAATATACATCATAGGGAGGATAATTATGAACAATGGGGGATTAATAGAATTATTGCTATGATACAGAATTGGAATGAGAATAATGTATTTAATGTACAAGGTCAGTGAAGACTCAGGACATAGGAGAACCTGTACTGCAACATCATGAAACTCAGATGAGCTCCAAATTTTCTGAACAAGGAGATTATGGAGCCACAGAGGAAAGAGACTGAAGTTCTATAGTGTACCTGGGGAGAGTCACATGAAGAGAAAACTTTCTCTCAGGCTCTCACAGAGAGCAAACGGGTCAAGCAATGGCTGTGACTCATCCACATGGATGACACAGACAAAGGATCTACAGAATAATGTACAGGACTACAAGATAAACCCTATGAGGACTTCACTGATCACATAAGAAATATAAAGTTCATGTGTTGGTATATAAGTCTTGATCTATCTAGGTCTTAACCATCCAGCGGAAAAGAATAAAAATGAAGTATACATCATGGGGCCATAATATTAAGCTGAGCTGTAAATGGCTATGGTCGACAATTTCTTTGAATAACTCACTATTGTTGTGGAATGCTGGACTGTGTTGGACTGTGGTGTCGAGTTAAAGCACCTAAGTTAGTTGAATGACAATGGAGTGCCCACCTTTGACAGGTGTAGACAAAGGAAGGGGTATAGAAAGAAAAAATCATGATGTGTGTCTATAGACAGTTGGGATCGATAACGCTGTGCTTCTACATAATCCAATGAGAGGCAAGATTTGCACTAATGGTGGTTGGACAGGATATTATGTTGGCTTCTAGTACTACGGTCATCCACTAAGAAAATAATTATTGAATTTTTGATATAATTGATGTATAAAAAATAAGATAAGTAAGCAGCTACACTCTTAATTTACTGATAAGAGACATCTGCTAAAATAACATCTGTAGATATAATATCATGTATGCACCTTGTATGATACCAAAACATTATGAAAACAGTTTGCAATGTATTAATTTATTGAATCTGTCTTGTTAAGGTGTCTTGAAACTGTCTGATTGATATTTGTACTTCAATAAAATAAAGAATAAATTAAAAAATATTTAATGTAAAAGTTTTCAAGTAAAACGCCACAGGATTAAGCTCATGGTAAAACCATAGAAGAAATCTTTGGAGAAAAGATAACAATTTAGAGATCTAGGATACAGCAGTAGCTAGATCATGGGTTAATTTATAAAGTAAGGACTACCGGATATCTTGAGGGTTTAGATGTGATAATACACAAGTGGTAAATACACTCAGATAGATCTGTGTGTGAGGAGGAAAGCACAGGTGGATTCAGCCTGGAGGAAGATGCTAGGTGAGCAGCACCTGAAGGTAAGTTCTCCAGGAGGGGTCGGGAGTGTAGGGGTGGGAGGCAGTGGCCTTCTCTGAAGCAATTACGGTGCATAGTGTTCAGTTTACAGTGGAAACTCCTCAGCTTTGTTTAACCATTGTCTATGTGAGATGGGCTGGCTGTTTGTGATGATGATAATAACAATGGAGTTGGGGAAAATAAGGCCAAAATCTCAAAATTTTAGAGAAGATGCCTGGGCTTCCCTTGTAACAAGATGTATAAATTTGGTATCTAGAAGTCTGGGGTGTTTAGTTGTGGGATAAGGTACAAAGGGAACAAAAAATGTTCTGCACAGAGAATTGCATTCCATTTGAGATATATGGAAAGAATCCTCACAAGACTATAAAATGTGAATTAATTCAATTCTGGAGATAAAACTCAGGGCCTCACATATGATAGGAATGTAGTGTATCACTGAAATACATGCCAATATTTTTTTTAATTAAATGGGAGTTTGGCGGCCTGGTCAGTTTTCAAAATAAAAGAGCAGAGTCAGAGCCCTGGTGAATGACTGGTCTCAGGAAGAAGTCAGTCCTGTAGGACTGAACATGCTTCCCAGGTCCTAGTGTGGAGAAGCTTGGGTATAATAAGGATCTTGGTGCTGAAATTTTCATACAGATGAATTATGGGCTTTCCAGAAAGGTACAACTCCGCTCCAAGAAATACAGAAAATATCTTCAAATTGTTCTTCTTTGCAGACAGAAGTCTAAAGGGAGAGATCTGTGCATCACCTTTCAATCTCTGGCTGAGAGCACATGGGGCAAGAGCACCCCTGGCTCTGGGCTGTTATGAACCACTGCCTAAGAGATAGTGCATGACTCCAAAGTGGAGGCCTCAAGACACGCACTCAGCCTGACTGTGGTCTCTTTATTACCTGGTGTCTATTCACCATTCAGAGTCAGTACCGCCACTCTTCTTTCTGAACAACTACTCACTTGTCTCCTTTTTTTTCTTTTTTTTTTTTCTTTCTGGAACTAGGAATTGAACTCAGGCTCTTGCACTTGCCAGGAAGTGCTTATTCTAATGAGCCATCACCCTGGCCCCTCTTTTTCCTTTGTTCTCTACTGGGATCTCCAGTGTCAGTCACTCCAAATGGATATGTACAAACTTGTCTTTTCAGAAAGATACAGCTGGAAAGTCTGCACACACTTGCCTTTTTTCTCTTCCACTTTGCTAGCCTGCAAACTCAGGAATCACAACGTTGTTGACTCTCCCACTATCATGACAAGCTAGAGCACATCCTTGAATCTGGGGTGATGTCATCAGTTGCCAGTGTTGCCTCACAAATCACACTGACACAAGTGCTTGGGATCCCACTAGCAGTTAAAGCTGTAACAGACACTTATTTTCCTACAAATGATGGGTTTTCTTCTTTTTTACTAAAAAAGTCATGATTTCTTTTGGTTGCTAATGCTAATAAAGTATGCATATTCATCAGATTTCTACAAATTTCTTCTATCATGTAACTGGCCGTGAATAATAAAATGTAAGTATCATAAACTATTATCATCACTTTCTATTCATTATATTTTCAGTTTTCTTAATAATCTAAAATGCCCATCATTAACATCTTTTGTATCATATAACAAGGGTCAAAGTGCTTTATTTGTATCTTAGACACAGAAAAACAGAGGTTACCACACTTCTCATCCATGATGTTTTAGGAGGACCAACGTTTAATTCAGTTTGAACTTTGTTTTTAAGGGATGAGTTCTTTCTTAAATAGATCCAAAACAAGAAAGGAAAAACAAATGAAAATTTGCTTTCACCTCACAGATTACTTTTTAATTAATATCAAACCACTGCATCATTTTTTCACTGCATCATTCTAAAGCTTTTATTTAACTACAAAATACATTATTAATGTAAATATACATGTGCAGCTTGATCAGAATTCAGAGTGTGAGCGTCCTGGTAGCCAGCACCCAAATTGAGAAATAAGACCTTGTTGCGCTGCAGCGCCCCCTGTCTGAGCTCTTCCTGGTATCCTATACCAAAAGCAGCACTGTTTTGACATCCAACAATATAAAATCACTGTATCCATTTCATAGAGATGGGGTGCTTATATATTTGGCCAGCTGTGCATTTTCTCCTATGAAAAGCCTGCTCAAGCCCTTTGCCCTTCCTAAGAATTTACTTGTTTTTTTATTGGTTTGAAGGAGGTCTCCTTTTATAAAAATCAAAGCAGGCCCTCTGTCCATGGCATATGCTGCAAATACCTCCTTGGGCTCACCAGTTAGCTTTTGAAATTTATAATCTCAAGTTTTGTGCCAATTTTGGTGTGGTTCAATTGTTATATTCAAAGCTTTTTATATCCTTTTTAAGAAATAATCATTTCATTAAAAAGTAATGGGAAAGTATATTTTCTTCTAACAGATTTGTATCTTATCCTTATGGTCACCTCTGCCTTCTCACTAAACTGCTAACTGCACATGGCATCAACTGAAAACCTGCATACACATTTTCCATGACAGTCTGCTGAATGCCATCCACTAGCCTTCCATTATTAATCTTATGAAAAGTTCAGATGTTTTTCAAATTAGATTTAATACTACTTCTATATATTGATCTTCACCACAATATTTTCATCAGTGGTCTCTAGTAGTAAGATGTAATTGCCAAAGGATTGGGAGCTTGACTCCTATGGACTTGCTAAGCATTCACAGCCCATGTGATCTATCTATTGGAGTTCCACTCTTTCCCTATAGTTTTCCTCAGCAGAAGTGCTACGTATTTGGTACCTAATTTCCTGTGGTCTCCATTGCACTCTCAGTTCACTCTTGTGCATGTCCATATGAGGGGCCTACTGTCTGGCCTGTCAGGTCACCTTCTAAAATCTGTATGGAAGCCTCCACAGCATCACAGCTCTTGGGATGTTTGAAAATCCAGTACTCTATGGATGATTGTAAGATCTGCTGCCAATCTAGCTAGAAGCCTGGACTAGAGCTACAGTGTCATCTGTTTGCCTGGATATTTGAATTCTAGGAAACTTCTCTATGCAGCCATGAATACACTGGGCTCTCTGGAGCATTCTTCTCAAAGCAAAGTCCTTCAGAGCTGTCTCCTCTTTAGACTCTAGGCTCATGCAGCTTTGCTCTGATGCCTTCGGTTCCTTTTTCTTACTGTTCCAGGGAAAAGCACTTGTCTACCTTTATTGCTACTCTTTTCAGCCACTGTGCTTTCCAACTTTTCAGGTACTTTTTGGAGAAACTGAAAAAATTTTAAAATCATTCATTTCTTCCCTTTTAATTTTTACTAAAGGGCTGATAAAAGCAGGCAGCAGTACACAGACTAGTAGCCTGAATAGTGGACTGTCTTGAACTTTCCTTCACCAGGCTAAGTAATCCACTGCCCTTAATTTAGGTCTCTTGCAAGTCTCAGCACATTAGAAAAATGATTAGCTGCTGCCAGAATGTACAGCACATTGGCTCTATCTGGCTGCCAATGGAGCTATGCTAGTTCCCAGATGAAAGTCCTGAGCCTGGTCTTTAATGTCTGTATCTCTATCAGCATTATGGCCTTGTCAGCTCTAAGCATAACTGTCAGTGGACTTCTAATGATAGCATTCTAGGGCTTCTCTGGACTGCATCTCCAAAGATTTCCAAAATTCTCATTCAATTTTGCAGGCATCTAAAACACTTGTTCAGGTATAGTCACAACAGAGACCCACTCTTCATTACAGGATTCTGTATTAGCCAGATTTTTCATTGTTTGGACAAAACATCTGATACATCCAGCTCAAATGAAAAGTTTACTTTGGCTTACAGGTTTTCAGTGATTCAGTCCAATGGTTGTTTGTCTCCCAGAAAGAATGGCATGGTAGGAAATTACTACCAATTGTATGGCAGCAAGGGTGTAGAAAGGGAAAGGAAAAGCTGAGAGTGAGAATGCATCTTTCTAAATCATGTTCATAACAATCTACCTCCAACCAAGCCCTGCTTCCTAACAGCACACTCAGTTGTTGGTCTTACAAGTGATGAATTCTCTGGTGAGCACTGAGCTCCACGGAGCCAAATATTTTCCAAAAATACTTTATGTCCAAATCAACACTGTCACTTTCATTCCTCCCAATGAGCCCTTGCCCATCTTCTCTCAAGGACTTAATTGCATAGACGTCCTTATCTGCATCTGAAGGGGCCTTTGTAACACTGTAGTAAGTAGTCTTCATTTTCAGCATTAATATATGACCTTAGATACAATGCAGGTGTTCCTAGAACATTAAAAGGAACTGTATGAGCTAGATAAACATGACTTGAGATATCTGGGTATGCAATATTTTCTTGCATGCTCAAATATTTATAAAAACCCCAATGTCTCACTCTGGCTCTGTGATTCCTCTTTTGGGAACTTGTGTCTGTCTCTCTTGCCTGTGTTCTCTGATCTGAGAAGTAAAAGAAAACACCATTTCTTTTTTTATTTTGATCCTCATAAAATTGTTTTTACTGACCATTCCATTGACCCTTCATTTGCCATCTCACATGGCAGAGGGATTTGGAGACGGAACCCAATAACCTCCAACTGTAGAGTCCAGCTGAGGGCAGATCAGAGCATCACTTCTGCATACAGCATCTCCTAGAAAGAAAATGGGAGAATCACAGAACAAGATTCCATCATATGTTTGATAAGAAAGTGAGAAACTGACATTTTACAACAATGAAGAATGAGGCAAATATTTAGTTAAGAGAACCGTAAGTATATTAGATTAGGCTCTGCTTAAATTTGATAGAAAGTCTAAACTAAATCATAAGTATAATGACAGATATGTTGCAAGTGAAATATTTTCTTTCATAGCTATTAAGGGCATTTTTAGTTTTACTAGATTTATTTCGGAAGCTATTTAGAGTGTGTCTCTATCTGCAGGGCTTCTGATTTATCTTCTACTTTGGACTATAGATGAAAAACACAGAAAATACATCACATAAAAGTAGGAAAAACTGAGAAGGTGGATAGACTCAAGGAAAAGGAAAACAGAATGATATATCTTCAGAGGGCCAGTGTTCAGGGCTAATGACACCGCAAGACAAAACAACAGCTTTCTTCAGTCCTGTCTTTAGGTATTTATATAGTAGGAATGAATTACTTACATTTAAGAGATACTTACATTCACCTGGTTCATTTATTTATTTATTTGTACCCTAGGGAAAGGTGTTCAGGGTGTCACTACTAGTAGTGATCTGTAAAGATAGATAAAGTGACACTCATAGGCATAAATGAGAAAGAGTCAATACAAGTGATATAAAATAATGGGCATAAATAATAGCAGAAAACCTTACAAATATGAAGAAACAATCTGACATTCATGTAACCAAAGCAAACGGAACACCAAATAACTTCAACCCAATTACAAACATACTGAGACACATCAGTATCTCAAGACCCCAGAAATCCAGCACAAGAATATATACTGAAAGCTACTAGAGAAAAGAAGCAGGTTACATTAAAAGGAAAACCCTTCAAAATTATGGCTGACTTCTCTTCACAAAACATGAAGGCAAAAAGAACATGAAGCAGAGTTCTCAAGTGCTCTATAAAAACAAATTCTAGCCCAGACCACTACAACCTGAAAGACTCTCCTTCAAGTTTAATGGAGAAGTGAAATACTTCCATGGCAAAGAACAACTGAAGAATTTGATGGTGGCATCAAAGCCATCCCCACACAGGGTACTGAAAGATGTTCTAGAGCTCCACAAATAAGAATGGAAGAAACCCACTAAACAGGGCAAACAATTAAACACAGGACAAAAAGGAGTAAACAACAGCAGGTAAATAACATGACAATCATAAGTCAACATTTTTCAATTAGAACTATCAATGAAAATGGCCTCAATTAAGAGAAATAGTGCATTTTTATAAATGTGATCATTCTATATAATAGACCACATACTGGTCCATAGGCACAGTAGAATAGGAAACAAAACCCAACAACATGCTGTATACAAGAAACACACTTAACTCAAAAAGATATTCATAGGCTAAAAGTCAAAGGATGAAAAACAATACTACATGACTCAGCACCAGAGAAAAAAGCAGGAGTAGCAATTTTGGTCTCAGAACATTTCAATTTCAAACCAAGAATGATCAAACGAAATAAAGAAGGCCACTATACATTGGTTAGGGGAAAAATTTAAGAGGAAGAGGTAACACTCATAAATACTTATACACCAAACACAGGAGCACCCAACTATACAAGACAAATCTTAATGGACATGAAAAATCTAATTTCCAAGACCATAATCTTAATAGGAGACCTTAACACATGCTTATCTCAAAAATATTGGTCAACCAGACAAAAAATTAACAAAGTAGCAGAACTGAACCAAAGTATGGAAGAAATGGACCTGGCAAACATATGGAGTGTTCCACCCAACCAAGCTGAATACAAAGTTTTTTCAGCTGCATACGGGTCATTTTATAAAATAGACCACATACTAGTCCAGAGGTCATGCTTAAGTATATGCAAGAAAACAGAAATTATCCCATGCATATTATCTGACCACAGTGTATTGAAACTGGAAATAAATGGCAAAAGAAAACAGAAAAATCTGCTAAATACATGGACATTAAACAACACCCTACACAGCAACCAATGGGTCACAGATAAAATTAAACAAGAAATTGAACAATATCTACAATTCAAAGAAAATTCAAACACAACTTACTGAAATTTATGGGATGCAATGAAAGCAGTTCTCAGAGGGAAAATTATAGCTATGAATTCACACATTAGAAAAACAGAATGGAAATACCCTACAATATCTAGAAAAAGAAGAGCCAACCAAACCAAACCCAGAGCTCAAAGATGGGAAGAAATCATAAACAATAGATCAGAAGTTAATTCAATTGAGATGATGAAAACAGTTCAGAGAATCAACGAATCAAAAAAGCTAGTTCTTTGAAAGACCAAACAAAATCGACAAGCCCCTCTCGAACCGTATTCAAAAGAGACGATATAATCTCTACACTCCTCACACTCTTCAATGAAGTTGAAAAGGAAGCAATCCTCCCAAAATCACTTATGGAGGCAAGTATTATACTGATTTCAAAACAAGGGAAAGATACAATCAAAAAGGAGAACTACAGGCCATCTCCCTCATGAACATAGATGCAAAAATCCTCAATAAAATCCTAGCAAATAGAATACAACAAATTGTCAAGATCATTACCATGACCAGGTAGGATTCAGCCCAGGGATGCAAGGATGGCTCAATATTTGAAAATCTATAAATGTAATACACTCTATTAATATATTGAAATCTAAAAACCACATGATAATCTCAATTGATGCATAAAAAGCTTTTGACAAAGTTTAACACTCATTCATGTTCAAAGCCCTACAGAAAATTGGTATAGAAGGCTTCTACTTTATTTGATAAAAGATATCTATGACAATCCAATAGCTAATACAATTCTAAAGTTGGAGAAAATGATACCTTTTACTCTTGGATCTGGTAGAAGACAAGGATGTCCGCTGCCAGCCCTCCTATTCAATATAGTTTGGAATCATTATTGAAATCCATTAGACAAGAGGGAGAAATAAAAGGAATAAGAACAGGTAAAGAAGGAGTTAAATTATTACTTTTTGCAGATGATATGATAGTTTATATGTAAGATCCAAAAAACTCCACCAAGAAGATACTAGGGTTGATACACAAATTCAGTAGCACAGCAGAATGCAAAGTCAATACTCAAAAGTCAATAGCATCCCTCTACACAGATAAGAAATACATGGATAATGAATATATAGAAACAATACCTTTTACAATAGCACCACAGAGAATGAAATACCTTGGAATTCACTTGACCGTGGAAGTCAAAGATCTTTCCATGTAAAATTGCATTACCCTAAGAAAAGAGATAGTAGAGATTTCAGAACATGGAAAGATATTTCATGCTCCCGGATAGGAAGAACCAACATCGGGAAGATGGCCCTACTCCCAAAATTGTTGGACAGAGTTAATGCAATCTTCACCAAACTGCCACCAACATACCTCCCAGACCTAGAGAAATAATTCCTAAAATTTATTGGGAACCAGAGAAGACCTAGAATAGAAAAGGCAATCCTGACCAACAAAGACAAGGCAGGAAGCATCGCAATTCCTGACTTGAAATTATACTACAAAGCCACTGTGAGAAAATCAACATGGTATTGGCAACGAAACTGACCTAAGTATTAGTTGAATAGATAAGAAGATGTAGAAACCTCTACAAACACATTGCATCACCTGATCTTCAACAAAAGGGCCAAATATGCTTACTGGAAGATAGGTAGCCTCTTTAACAAGCGATGCTGGAAAATATGGCTTTCTACATGGCAAAAACTAAAATGTGACCATGGTCTATAACCATGCACTAAGATAAAGTCAAAATGGATTAAAGATCTAAACATTAAAACAGAAACACTGAATTGCCTGGAAGAGAAAGTAGGAGTAACTCTTGAAGACATAGGAGTAGGCAAAGAGTTCATGAACAAACATGTATTCACATGGGAAACACTGGCATTCTGGGATGAACTGTCATTAAGTTTTTGCAGGTCAAAAAGAAATTGTCAACAAAGTGAAAAGACAACCCACAAATTTTGAAAGAATCGTAACTAATAACCACTCAGACAGGTGGTTTGATTCTTTAGAATCATAAAGAAGTAAGATACATTAAGGCCCTCAAATTTAAAGACCCAATCCAGAAATGGGAATCTGAGATGAATACACACTTCTCAGAGGATGAAATTAAAGAGGCAAATAAGTATATGGAAAAATGCTCCATATCACCTGCCATCAGAGAAATACAAGTAAAAACAACACTGAGGTACCAACCATCTCACTCCAGAAAGAATGGCTCTCATAAAGAAATCAACCAACAACCAATATTAGAGAGGATGTGGGGAAAATGGAACCATTCTCCACAGCTATTAGCAATGTAGACTGGTGCAATCATTATGGAAATCAGTGTGGAGACTCCTCACAAAAGTAGGACTGGAAATACCATTCAAGCTGGTTATCCCCCTACTGGTAATTTTCCTAGAGGAAGTGAAAGTATATCATAGTAATATATGTGTACCTATGTTTATAGCAGCACAATTTGTGATAGCAAAATCTTGGAAACAACCAAAATGTCCATCAGATAAGGAATGTTTGAAAAGATGTGGTATTTCTATACAATGGAATATTACTCAGTTATAAAGAATGATAAACTTGGAGCATTTATATTGAAGTGGATGCCACTTGAACATATAAGTGAAATAAACCAGACACACATGTGCAAATATCATATAGTCTCCCCAGTATAAGAAGTCAAAAGTAGAAATACAAATAGAAATGTATAACAACAATTAAAAAGAATTTAGTCAGATAGGGCAAACTGAATGGCATATGTTGAAGGGTACTAAATGGCTTTTCTTCTGGATGGTTAACAACCTAAGTTCACAGATAAAAAACTGGAGAAATGGAAGGGTTGCAAGGTCAGCCATCATTTTGCCCATGGCCTTTCAAGGTCAGTGAAGACTCAGGACATAGGAGAACCTATAGTGTAACATCATGGAACTCATTTGTGCCCCAAATCTTCTAATCACAGAGATTATAGAGCCACAGAGGAATGCAATTGATGATGTATAGTGCACCTAAGGAGAGTCACATGGAGAGAAAACATTCTCTCAGGCTTTCACAGAGAGAAAACTGGTCAAGCAATGGCCATGTCTCATCCACATGGCTGACACTGACAGAGGATCTACAGAATAAGGTACAGGGTTACAGGACAAACCCTGAGGGGACTTGACTGACCTCATCAGATACAAAAGCTACATTTTTTGTTATATAGGTCTTGATTTAACTTGGTCTTAACCATCCAACACTAAAGTATATAAACGAGGCATATAAATAAGGGCTAATAATGAGCTGAGCTGTAAATGGCTTTAGTCAACAACTTCTTTGGACAACCCACTATTATTGTAGACTGCTGGACTGTGTTGGATTGTTTCATTGAATTCAAGCACCTATCATAATTGAATAACAGTAGCATACTCATCTTTGACAAGACTAAACAAAAAAAAAAGGGATATGAAGGTAGAACCATTATGTGTTTGTATATACAGTATAGTTAGGATAAATATACAGTTTTTTGCATAATTCTATGAGAAGAAAGATTTGCACTAATAGTGTTTGGACAGGATATCCTGTCTGCTTCTTGCACTATGGATAACCACTAGGAAGATAACAATGTAAAAAGTATTAATCATTGAAACTATACTACAATTCAGTTTTAAAAAAGGATAGGTATACAGCTACATTCTCTTAATTCATTGATTAGAGGCATCTGCTCTAATAGTGTTTGTACATTGAGTATCATGTATGCACCTTATACAACAAAAATCCACTATGAAAACAATATACATTAACTGTTGAATCTGACCTACAAATTTGATTTGAAACTGTCTCAGTGCTACTTGTTCTTCAATAAAATAAAATTAAAAAATGAATATTTAAAAATCATTTATTAGGGCCAGCCAAATAGCTCAGTGGATTAAAATGCCTGGAAGCAGGTGCAGGGGCCAGGGTTAGCATAGTTAGCACGGCCATGAGGTGTGCTGAGATGGCAATAGAGACTGGGCATGGTGGTGTGCACCTGTAATCCCAGCTCTTGGGAGGCTGTACACAGATGGATCGCTATGATTGCAATCTAGTAGTGAGACTCTGAACACCCTGTAGACCCTTCCTTAAAAAATACAAAAAATAAAAAAATAAAAATCATTTGTTAAAAATAAAAAATAAAATAAAAATTCTAATTACACCATTTAATCACTTAAGTAAAATATTTAATTTAAGTCAGTCTGTACAAGATTGTGCTGAATTAGATATTATTGCACATAATCAAATGTATGTATTTTAAGCTTAAGAAATGGTGTCTATGGCCACTTAATGGCATATACGGCATTTCTAGTCTATGATTTTTAATAACCGTATAACACCTGTCAGTCACAAAAAGAAACAGTGAACAAGCACACTTCTGCCTGGTCACAATCTCCATGGGACAGTCCCCTAAAAGAAAATGAACACTGCAGATCAACCAAGGATCAAGTTTCATGAGCAAAGCTGTTTCAGTGTCTGTATTTGTCTGTTTTCTTCCTTATGCTTTATTCCTAGGAAATACCATTTACAAAAGATTTGACAAATAATTGCACAATTAAACACTGCGCATATGTCCTTCAATACCTCTCTGTGTGTTTCCCCGTGAAGTTTCTCCCAGGTCTCTTGCGCATGCGCTGCAGATCTCCGGACAATAACTTTGAACCTCATTTGAGCCTTGATCTCATCACTGGTGAGACTGTATACACCAAAGGAAACAGCTCACAGTTCAACAAGGGAGGTGGCCAGCTGCAGTCTCCACAGTCTGGGCAGCTGAGCCACAGGCATCAGGAGTGGGGCTCAGTATGGAGCATAGCAAGACCCTTTCTCAAACAAATGAAAAAACAAACAAACAAGCAAACATAAATAAATTACTACTTTTGCGCTAACCACGTCCACTATCAGACTAGAATGCTGCTCCACCTCTGAGCCTGCTGTCAGCCTCCAGTGCAGGTTTGGGTTCGGGCGGCAGCTGCTTGGGGAGCATGGTGCGACCACCACACAGATGTAGGAGGCCGAGTCGCCCAGCTGGGCTGCTGCAATAAACAGCTGTGCCTGCAGCTGCATCCAGGGTCACCGTGTACCTGCCCTCCGAGCTCTCGCTCTTGGTGGAAGCGATGATTGTCACAGGCACAGGCCCTCTCCCCAGGTCCTGTCTGCACCACCTCACGTTGTTGGGGGGTTCACAGTGTAAGCGCAGGGAAGAGTGCCGTTCTCTCCCTGAAGCACAGTCCGAGATCAAGGACTCTGGCTCCACTGCGGGCTCGCCAGTCACATCTATTCAGAGAGCAGCAGAAACGAAAGATCAGTCGTCTTGCCTTCATGCTTTCAATTTTCCGTCCTTCCTGGGCAGAAATCCCAGCTGAGTCCAGACATTTCCCTGCTGTCTTCCCTCCTCTAATCCCGCATAATATACTCTGGTCCAGGTCCTGTGAAAATCTCCTCTCACTTCATGTGTCAAGCTGAAAGTCCTCACAGCTTACACCAAATATAAAGCCACAAAACCACCAAGCAGATCTGCAGATGCTCCTCTGTTCTTACTCTGCAGAGGTGTGCGCGGTGTCGATTCCAAACCATCTCTTCCCTGTAACATTAGGAAAGGATCCTCCAGAATGTGCCCAGCCAGTCAGAGATCAAACTCAGCGCACAGATGGTACCCACTATTGTGGATGAGGCCACTGCATGCTCTGCCACCTTAAGACCTGAGCTCTTGGTGCTTAGAACCTCTGAGTAAGTTCCTTGCTAGGCTTCCTCTTCACCATTTGCAAAGGGGATGTAGAACACAGCTCCTACGTGTCTAGAGAAACATAGTGGATTTCTTATTAAGACATTTGAAAATCTCTGTTGAATTCTAGCTGTACATAGTACAACAGAGCATTTACATTTTAGCTTTCCTATCTGATAATGGATATGATTAGTGCAAAACTAATAACTGATTTTACTTACTTGTTTGAGAAAGAGGGCCAGGGAGATGGCTCAGTAGAATAAGTGCTTCACTGGCAAGCGCAAGGGCCTGAAGTCAATTCCCAGTTCCGCCAAAGAAGAAAAAGAGAGAGAGAAAGGATCCTGCTATGCTCCACACTGATCTCTACTCCTGATCCTTCTGCCTCAGCTTCCCAGACTGTTGAGAGGACAGTTGTGCCACCACGCCTTGCTGAGTTCTGTACTGATTAGAACTGATAATTCATATAAAAGACTGGCATGAGCTTCATCTAAAGTATGTGTTGTTTTGGGATAGGAGTTTTTTTTCTCAGTTTTACTCTATTTGTAGAGACTCAGCTTTCCCCATGAAAAAATAGCTAGGAGATTTAGAAAATAAAGATAATAGCACACAATTTCATAGCTGAGGTCAGGTGCAGGCCTGTCTGACAGGAGCTTGCATTCGATGTCTGCCATGTCAAAAACATCCACAGGATTCCTTTTTCTTTTCCTCATAAAAATTTCATCCTCACTGTCCATATGGAGCAATCGCCCTTGCAAATGTCTCTCTTCACTGCGAAGCTGTTTTCTCATTTCTGATAACTCCATAATTACATTTTTTTTCTCCTCTTCTGCACGGAGCTGATTTTTCCTTGCAGGTACAGGAGGAGAACTGTGCTCTGGACACTGAAGTTTCATGAATGAAGGAACTTATGATGCTGTCAACAGAAGGAGGTCTTTGGAGTTTGCTTGTAATTTTGTTCTAAAGAGCAGGAACTACAGGAGAAGGCTGTCTCAAGTGCTTTGTCTCTTCCCCAATTTTATTTTCTCTTTCATAGTAGTGATGAAGTTGTAGGTTATGTTTTTCTTCTTCTTCTTTCTTCTTTCTTTCTACTTCTTTTCGCTTTTCTTCTGCTAGCCAAATGAGCTCTTCATTTTTTAGCCTTTGCTTCTCCTCCTTCTCCCTTTTCTTCTCTTGCTCTTCTTCATACTCTTGCTGAATTTGTGCTCTCTGTTCTACAAGCCATTTCTCTTCTTTTTCTTCTTCAATTCTCAGTCTTTCTCGTTCTGCTTCTTCTCTTTGTTTTTTTTCCTCAATCTGAAAACGAAGAAAATTTTTGTATAATTCTTGGTTTAATCTGAAGTTCAGTTGGAGGCTCACCAAATATATTTCCCCAAGCAAAAGGAGAGCTCTGTGTTTGCACTTGACCTGAGTTGTTATTTGCAGAATCCTCTAGGTTCTCAGCATTTGAATTGGCTAAATTTTGGTCTAGAGCTACAACAGCCCTTTTATCTTCATATGTTCTCGCATCTGGGTTATGGTGGGCCCAGATATATTTTGTTTGTGCATCCTATTGAAATCAGTTATCAAGTTTCCTTCTGCATCTCTCAAAGGAGCACCTCCGCCACTTTTTCCCCAGGGGTTGTAAATTTTCATCTCAGCTTCCAGTTTAGCTTCATATTTTTCTTTTTCTTCACGTTCTTTTTTTCTTCTTTCTTCTCTTTCTCGGATCTGCTGCTGCAAAGCTTCTTGGTAAGACTGAAGTGATTCTTTGGAAGGCTTTGGTTTATCTTCAAAAATCAATCCTGAATTTACCACTGGATCAGTTGCAATTTTCAGTTCATTCTGTCCAAGTGTATTCACAATAGGTTTTGCTAGTTGGTGGGTAGTGACAGGAGCACTAACATAAGCTGCAGGTTGCATTCCAGTTATTCCTGAACCATAATAAGCAAAACTGGGGTCCAAAGTATTTCTGGCACCATAAAAATAGTAAGCATCATCATAAGGCATTCGATAGTTAGTAGCCAAAGGTGGTAATAGGGGTGGTGGAGGCAGAGGTGCAATCCTGGGAGGCACCAGTTCACCAAGGGTGCTGTTGAATCCATTGTGCAAATCTTCATTTTGAGAAGGGGTGGAGTGAACTGATGGAATGGGTGGGGCAGAAGGAGCAAATAAAGGAGGGAAAGGAGTCTGGAAAGCTACTCTGGGTCTTTCAGGTGGTGTCATCTCTCCAAAGTGTCTTGGTGTCGCACTAAATTGCTTTAATCTATCAGGTGATTTCTCAAGGTCTTGTACTCCAGAAGCTGCAACTCTGAGCTCTAAATCTTTTTCTCGTCTCTTATTCTTCTGTTGTTCAGCCATTTGTTCCAATAATTCTACTCTATATTTTTCTTTCCTTCTCTGAATAAGTTCTCGATCTTCACCTCCAAAGATCATCCTCACAAAAGGACTACAGGCTTCTCGATTAGCAGATTTGGATAGTTCATTGTCTCAAGCACTTTCATTTCCAGCAAGTGAAATTCGTGTGTTTGACTGTTCTATGACACCAGCATCATTCTCCATAGAAGGCATGTCCCCTCGTCTTTTCCCATGCATCCTGTCATTTGTACACATTCTCAAAAGTCTTCTATCATAATCACTTTCATATCTTAACCTTTCATCCATTTCTTCACTTACTTCAGGATCTTTGTCAGGTTTATAATATGTCTCTCAAAAGCAGGAACCTCATGAAACCTGCACAATCTTCTTTCTGAAACAATAGTCTTGCTGGCAAACCTCTGAAGTTTTGTGTTGGACACACCCACTTCCTCATTAGTTGTTTTAGTGATTCTTTTACTCCTTAATTCAATTTCATCATCCAGCTGTCGATATTTGTTTTCCTCTTGCTTTCTTCGGTTGAGAAGCTCCTCATAGGTCTCTGAAGGAGGTAAGATGTCCTTCCCCAGACCTTCAGAATTTGTGCAGTGTGTTTGTCTTTGTAGAGGTAAATCAGATTTATCTTGGCTAACAGGATGTTTATTGCTTTGACTCTTGGGCTCAGTGCTCTTTTCTACCTGTCTGAACTTTTCACTGGATTCTTCCTTACCCCTGAGAAACTGATTATATTCTTTGTTTCATTCAAGTTTCAACCTTTCCTTGGCAGATAACCTCTCACCACTAGGAAGAGAAACTCCCAGAGTAGATGGATCTGTTTCACCCGTAGACAGAAAATTTTTCTGAGTAAGATACCATCTATAATCTTGCCGTAATTCTTCTTTTAATTTATGTTTCTTCCATTCATAGTCTTCCCCAAGTGGTAAACTTAATCCATAATCAATTCCTAGAAAGAAGACAACCTCAAGTAAGAGTGTTCATTTTCAAAACAACTTAAAAAACATTCTATCTCCTAAAGACCCCTTGGTTTGTTGATAGTTTGGCAGTATGTTTTCCTTAGCCATGGAGAGCAGTATTTTACTATTTTCAGAAAGCTTCTCTGATGTCTTTCCCTTCATTTCCATGTAAGGTGGGTCATGTTCCAGTTCTGCTTTGTCTTTGGCCAGTTTGGCTTTATGTTCTTCAATAAATTTATCCAAACTATCATCCATCTTGAAGCTTGGGGACAGGGCCTCTTAGATGAGCACAGACAGATTGCTGGAATTTTTGCAGGTGTTAAAGATAAAATAATAAACATAGACTTGGTCTGTGTCTTAAAACGTAGAATATCTCAGTTTTTCCCAAGACATCCTTACTTTTCAGTCTTTCAAGGTACTTTTTTAGGTACCCACACCCACACACACTTCACCCCAGTCTAGGGCTCTGCCCATATCCAACATCTCAAGTTAATCATACCGAGCATTGCCTGTCTTATAGAAATATAGACTACTACTAATATGGACTACTGGACTATTTTGGGAAATTTTGCTGAATTCATGCACCTACAGTATTTAAACAGCAATGGAATGCCCCTCCCTGACAAAAGTAACCAAAAAAAAAAGGGGGGGATAGAGATGAATTACCATTTTGTATCTGTATAGTCAAATAGTTAGGATAGATACACCACTCCATTCCTTTAATTCAGTGAATACAGAGGTTTGTTCTAATAGTGGTTGAGACAGGATATCATGTCTGCATGTTGTACAATGAATAACCACTAAGACAACAATATGTAATGTATTAAGTATTGAAAATGTGCTAGTAATTGGTTGTGAAACTGTCTCATTACTATTCATTTCTCAATAAAATTATTTTTAAAAAATGATGATAACAATATGCAAAAAAATAATAATTGTAAGGAAATAAGGATTCTAGTTATCAGCTAGGAAAAATACTGTGAAAGACATATTTGAAAATGAACTGTCACCCCAAATACACAAAGTACTTGAAAATTCAACAATAAGGAAAAATTCAATAAAAATTAGGCCAAATTTCTTAAAAGATGTTATGAAAGGTATACACATATAACAAATAGCATTAAGGTGCACCTAAGGAGAGCCACATGGTGAGAAAACATTTTCTCAGGCTTTCACAGAGATCAAATTGTAACTAACGGCTGTGACTCATCCACATGGCTGACACTGACAAAGGATCTACAAACTGTGGTACAGAGTTTCAAGGTCAATCCTGAGAGGATTTGACTGACCTGGCAGACACAAAAGTTACATTTCTTGTTACATAGGTCTTGCTTCATGTTGTTCTTAACTATCCAGCAGAAAAGTATGAAAACAAGATATATAAAGTAAAGCCATATTAATATGTTGGGCTGTGAAAGGCTCAAGTCAACAACTTCTGACATTGCCAGTCCTACAGATAACCCACTACTATCATGGACTACTGGACTATATTGGACTATTTTGTTGAATTCATGCACGTTCAATATTTAATGGCAATGCAATACCCATCACTGATAAAACTAAACAAGGAAGGGTGATATAACTGAAGGACCATTTTGTATCTGATTATACAAAATAGTTAGGACAGATATACAGCTACTTTATCTTAATTCAACGAGAAGAATGATTTGTACTAATAGTGTTTGGACAGGATATCATGTCTGTATCTTGTACTCTGAATAAGTACTATGAAGGCAACACTATGCAATGTATTAATAATTGTAATTGTCCTACTAACCTGTTTTGAAACTGTCTCATTGCTACTTGTTTCTCAATAAAATTATTTTACAAAAGATATATTGCAAAACACTAATGTAATTTACAGCTAATGGATAAAATTGGTTGTTACACAAGTTAAAGACAACTTAGTTCAGTGTTCTAGAATTCACAACATGCTTGGTTTATTAATGTCATATACTTGCTCTTTTCTAGAATAAAGTTTGTGGCCTTAAGAAAATTAGAAAAAAATTCTGCCTCTAACATCCAGCGACAGCTCCCTGGTTGTGCAAGTCCGTGATGACTGATTACTCTAGATTTAGCCAGAGCCCAGGGAGGGGCTCGCTCTGTATCTCCCTCCACCTCCACACTGCTGCTGCCTCAGTCCTGCTATTCCTTGGAGGAGGCGGTGACTTTCTACCTTGGTCCCTACTGCAGGTGGCTGCCTCAGGCAGATCTTGGGGTTTTTGTTCTCCTCCCGCCAACAACCCTTTCACTGTGTCCTCTCTCAGCGCACAGAAATACACCCCTGAGTCCTCCAGCTGTGAAGCAGAGATGACAAGGTGAACGGATTTGCTTGCTTTCTGGAAATTCACGGAGTAGCGCCCTTCTGTTGCATTCTGTGAGTCGTAAGAGTTTTGGCGAATGAGGAAGACCATGTCCCCAATGCGGGGCTGCTTGTACCAGAAGAGACTGTAACTTGACTCACTGGTGTCATAGGTGCAGGACAGGATCACAGCCTCCATCTCCTGCACCGACACTGGTGGCTGGGCTTGAGCTACCTTCTGCTCAATACTGGATCCTGAAGGAAAAGAGGAGAGAGTTTAGTGACATGCAGAGGAGATAACCTTGCTTTTTGCGAACAGCCATCACTATTTACTGCATCTTGTGTGGGGCACTTCGGTACCCCCACCCTCAAGTCACAGAGGAGGCCCAGTCCCACTGGAACTTCATACCCAGCCATGTAAAAGCCAAGACCAGTTTCAGCAACCCAGAGAGAGCCATGTTTGCACTTATCAGCTGGAAGGAAATCTGTCTTTCTAAGTTAAATTCAGCTCTCTGCACTGTAATGTGAGCCTAGTGGTGGTGGGGGAGGGGAGAATTGCTGAGTTCTGCTGTGGTTGCTCAAAAACAGGAAACAGAAGTGGGCTGGGATCACATCACCCTGCTCTGGGTCCTGGCTGACAGTCTCACCCAACCTCACTCAACTTGTTCTAAACCAACCAATTCTAATACGTTGATATTAACATTGTAGCCATTCTATCTGAAACTATGTATGAGTACATTGAAAGGAAATTCATTAAAGCAACTGCTGCCCTTGGCCACTGCATCTGTGATGGGCTGAGGTTGGCCCTCACTTATAGGCACAGTGTACAGTGGATTATGAAGACAGCTCAGGTGTAATGCCCGTGTATCCTCATGTGCACGTGTGGCCTTTAGTCTAAGGCAGAAATTATTGCAGACACGACAGCACCCCAGCCTCTCCTCCAGGGTCTTGAACCCTTAAGGAACTGTGAGCTAAATAAATCTTTCCGTCCCTCATTTTGAGTGTTGGGTATTTGTTCTAGTGATGAGAGAAGAGTAACTAAGGCATGAATTATTACTTTTAACTTTTTTATTTTACATATTTTAACATTTTTATATGTATACAATCAAAAGCATTTTATAACAGAAGAAACAGATGCAATTTTCTAATAAGTGAAAAGCCCATGTGTGAAAAGGATTGCGACAGAAATATTAAGGTGAGATGTTGGAATAGCAAATGTTAACGCATCTTTAAAGAGTAGATTTGAAGCCAAATCCTACCAGTTTCCTTTAAAAGCCTACTCAGGGCCTTTTAGGACCACTGACTGGATTTGGGTACCAGAAGAGGGCACGGAATTCTCACCCCTGTCCTCCCTCCTGCCTGATGTTTCTCTTCATTCAGCTGTTCATACTCACCATGTATGCCACGTTGTACATTGTAAATATACACAGCAAGGAATAAAATGGAAAATTAATCCACGAAGCAACAGGCAGGCAGCTATGAAATGTCCTCAGCTTTTCTGGCCATCGTCGTATTTTACAGTTTTGATGGTGACTCGTAGTTTGCACTTAGAAACAGAATCATGGCAAGGTGACCCGGAAGGCCTGTGCCTGAGGACAGAGGGAGGACTCAGCTCGTGAAGGATGTGTCCGCAGCCAGGAGGGGTCTGGGGTTTCCTGGCTGCACGGTAGTGTGCGGCTGAGGTCAGATGGGGGCTGCAGCGTGCGGGAGAGGCGCTGGGCTGACTGGTTTAACAAAACCTGGAGACTGGTTTTGCTTTCGTCCATGCTTAAACGAATGCCAGTAATGACCTGCGGACCTTTTCCTTTCCAGCTCCGGAAAGCCGGCTGCAGCCCGGCCGGGATGAGTGCAGTGGATGACAGCGCTGTCTCCCTCCTGGAGTCCAGTGTAGAAGGATGCTCCGCCACCCGCTCTCTGTGCTCCCCTCATGGGGGAAGGAAAAGGCAGACAAAGGTGAAAGCTGCTGTGTGGTTGTTCTCCTGAATTTACCTTTTCTACATTAACTGAGAAGTCTGCCTAAACTAGCCTCCTCCCTGGTTGGATAAAGAGCCTCTGTTAATGTGCTCTGCTGGCCCCAGATCCTCACCTCACAGTCCAGCTACAGGGGTAAGAATAAAGGATGAGAGGAAGTCTTCATTGTTCCTCTCAAGTAGGATCCATCTTAGGAATCTTAGCAAGCTCTAAGTTACTTCTATTGTCAGGCGGTCTCTTTTTTTATTTAATGATTAAAATGGCTTCTTGTTTAACAGTTGTAGTGCCTTCCCCAGGTCTCTACCCAGGCAGTGAGAGCTTCAGCCTTAATCCTAACCATCCAGGATTTGCTAAAATGAATCTCCCTGGAGCGTGGACCGGTTGATGTGTGCTGCCCCCTTGTGGTCACCTCTCTGATACTGAACTCTGGTTAAGAGCTAATCTTTGGTAACCAAGGTATCAGGTGTGTATAGTTTCTGGGTAGCTCCTTAGTGGAAGGTCAGATACACACATCATATGAAGAGATTGGGGTTAATGTTCATGCACACTACTGAGTTCTTATTAATAAACTGCAAGGGGCTCAGTTTGCGATCAAGGAAACTTCCAGATTCTAATAACAAAAAAAGAAAAAAATACTTTTTTTTTCCCAGAAAAATCTACCTGCAAGATTTGTCTGTTATATTGAAGAAAACTCTTCCTAAGAGGAATATGTAGGCCAAAGATCAGAGTAAGAGAATGAGAAAGTGACTATCTGAAAAGCATGAGGCTCCAGATGTGGTTTCCCCAGGCCTAGTCCTGCCATTCTCAAAGACAGGGCAGTGCCAGCCATCCAGCCCTGTGCTTCTGTAGCAGCAGTGGGAGTGGGGAAGGTGAAACAAACAGTGCAGCGGTAGGAGAGAGGTGGGGTGAATTTCTGAGTTATTAGTGTGCTTCCGTAAGAGCCATTTGACCACTGGGGTGGGTTGATTTCACTGAGAAATCTGGCACGTTTTAGGAAGTCTTTGTGTCTTCTGATGCAGCTTTCATCCTATAAATTGCTTAAAGAGAAAGTAAAGATTCTCCAAATAATTAGGCTGTGATTTCAAAAAGGTAATCATATAAAAGTTATTTATTGATGTTAATTATTTTCATTTTCTGCTACCCAAACAACTTCCATCCTCTACATTGCAGTAACTGACTTACAACTTCTTTGGAATACCCTCTAATGTATGAGCCAGCTCTCCTGGCCTGGACCCTTGCTACATTGACCCCTGGGTATTTTTCTGACTAATATGCTACAAAGTTCTCTTCCAAATACTGGTGAAGTGCTTCAAAATCCCTCCTTCACAGAAGGCCCACCTGAGATACTGAACACCTGTTACTACTTTTAAGAAAGCTTAGAAATCATCGGGTGCTATAGATGGTCCCACCACTTTTGGCCCCGTGAGTGGTGGGCTGATGTGAGGGCAGAAGAACAGCAGGTCAGCTGGCATCACCTCCCTGCTCGAATGTAAGTCATCTACCTAAAGTCAGACTCTTGGTTCTGGCTGTCTGATTGCTTGGGCTGTGGCATTTCCAGAACCAAAGTGTGAGCTCAAGCAGCTGGACTCCCTGAGGCATCTTCTGTTTGTTGAGAAATCCAGTCCCTCAGGATCCGGGACAGATTTCTAAAGAAGAAATAAGGAAGTAGTTTCTTTGTATTCCCGATAGTGGACTAGCTAGCGGTCTTTTACTTGCCTTTGTAGAATCAAGTGGGACTAGAAGATTTCTAAAGACTCTCCCACACCTAAAATTATTTTATGCCATTTACATAGAAAACGTTTATGACAGGGTGGTTTATGAAATATGAAGGTATATGAGAATGGGGAGAAATTGTCCTGTGCCTTGGAATTCAGGTCCACTTTCCTGTTCACGTGTGATTTAGTACATCTAAGGTTATAAGAATTAATCCTTTGGCTTGTTATAAAGAGAGACAAGATCCTTATAATGATGTTTATGTCACAACATAAACTTTCTCACTGCAAAAGTGTGAGTGTTCTAAAGTTAACATATTTGTATTAATAGACTATCTTGATTAATCATAGTAGTATTCTTTCTTGCTCTTCTGTAAGTTAATTTATTAGTGTTTCAAAAGTTATTATTTCAGTAACTTTATTTCATAGCAGAATTCTAGAATTTATGTCAGGTGCATTTGGTAAATGAAAGATTGTAACCAGAATTTTTAATCAATTCTGATTTTGGAAAATCATACAGTCGATATTAAAGATCTTAAGAGTATTTTGTTTCTATAAAAATATTACACAGACCTCATAAAGTACTTTGAATTATAAATATTAGTAAGTGTTGGGTTGATTTTTTTTCCAGCCAAATAATTACTGTAAGGTGATTTGCTCTTCATGAAGGTCAGATTCATGTGAGTCTGAATTTTATTTTAAATGTAACTTATGCAAAAGTATTTCAATATATCCAGAGCCATTTATTTTTTGCATCTTGACAACTGAAAATGGTTTCATGATTTGTACATAATTCAGAGTACTCACTTTTGCATCTCATGGCTGTATGTGTCCATTTTAAGGAAAAGTAATCTTAAATGATCCTTTGTGTTAACAATTGGTTCATTCAGAAGTTCATGTGAAACTTGTTTTTCTTCATATTTAATTTTAATTTCTAAGCCTGTGAAATTCACCCTGAAGTGTGGGTTCAGTGAGTTTCTAAGTTTTCTGTAGGATGATAGTGTGAGGCTTGCTTGGGGCGCGACACTCCCAGCTCCTGACCTGTTTGCCAGAAGAGGCGCTGCTGGCCCTGAAGATGCTCTCAGCACCGGGGCTGCTCAGAGTAAACACAGGACATTGCAAAAGAGACAAAAGAGCCTGGCATTTTGCCAGCACCTGACCTCTGGGGACACCCAAGCTTTATACCAGGTGCCTCAAGTACTGTGACCACTGGAACAGTGGACATTCTGAGAACTCTGATCAGGGATGTTTACTCATGTCTCCTTGCCTATGCTCCCTGATCCCCTCCCTTCAAGCCTAACAAAAGGATCGCCTTTTCTGTCTGCACCCAAGCAACGTAATCTCATGCTATGCTGCCCTTACACCAGCCTAGGGGTCTCTGCTGCCTTTGGCCCCCAGCACTCCTTATAGATGATACATTTCCAGAAGGGCTTACAGCACTGTACCTGTGCACATGCACATGTTGTAATAATCTTTGCTGCTTTCATTCTGCAATAACTCAATGACACACCCACTGTCACCCACTCCTATGTGTCCCAGATGACCAGAGAGCTCACAGCATGTGCATGCACTTGGGAAGGTGACAGCCAGCCCTTCAGCACACAGGCTCCCGCTGTGCCCTCGGACTGAGCTCCTGTGCTCCTGGGCCTCTCAAGAGCTCCTGTGCATGCTCTGTCCTCTCTCATCCTTTGCTTGCAAGGCACAGGCTCAGAGGCCAACTTGTTAGGAGAACCTCAGCAGCACAGCAGAATACTAAGTTCACTTCCAGCCCCTCTGTGGGTCCAGGTCAAATGAACAGGAAGCGGCACTTACTGCTAGGCTCCCTGGAGTTGCCCTCTCATCCTCCTTTTAGTTCTCAGTGTCCTGCTCTTTTGTAGGCAATCCCATAATTCACATACAAGTCCTTGCAGGGCTGCAATGCACATGCAAGATCTAAAGTTGGGTTTGCTTATCACAAGGTGCTTTTGCAATGCTTTCAGCCCAGTGAGCTATACTGTTGTAGTGGAATTTTAATTGGTAGTCAACTCAGTACATACTTAAAAAAAGTATTAAAACAGAGTGTGAGAGGCCCAACTGAGGATTGTTGCCAGCAGCATAAAGACAGAATAGGAGAAGCTTCTGAAAACGCTGTGAGAGATGCTGTTGGAAGAAGTTAACGGAGCTGTCAGAAGCTGCTAGTTTTCTTGGGCGGGTCTGCTGAAGGACCTTGCCGTGCAGGCTTTGCTGACCAAACTCTGAAGAAGCCCCGTTCTTCATCTTGAGTTTGGCTTCCTGGCTCCCAAGGTCAAGACAGTGCACTGCTCAGCCCCACGGAGAAGCTTGGCGCGTGGGCTTTCCTGATGGCACCCGGGCTTTCCTCGCAGCCAGAAGCACTGGGGACCTCATGCTGGGTGCAGATGCCTGCGGCGCTGAGCTGGGAGCTTTGGTGCTCACCTTAAATGTGGCTGCTAGCTCCAGTTGAGACCCCTCAGCTGGCTAGCATAGACCCTTCATCCCACTGGGCTAGGCTTTCTAGCTTCCACCACCAACTTTTGGGCCTCTCCAGCACATATTTGGGAAGAAGGCCTGCATGAGACTTGGGTGTGGGTTCTAGGCCTCCAGGTGCTCTTGTGGGAGGCAGCTTCACAAGCTCTAGGTTTTCATCTGGACTCCTGTAGAGTACTAGATTCCAGGCTCTCAGCTGTTACCTTTCCTATTCAGTATGTGACTAGATTTCCTGGACTTGTTGTACAGTATTCTTGTATGATTCCTTAAGGACCGACATCCTAAAATGGGTCCTGCATTTCACTGTTGGCCTTACAAAAATCCAGACTATGACCCCTCCTAACGGAGTCAGGCAACCCGCAGTGGGGGGGGTGGAGAGAGTGGCAGGCAGGCACCTTTGCAGAGGACAAGAAGAGGTCTGCGTCCCCAAGCTGAGTGGTCTCAGCCACACAGTGAGCTTAGACATGAGCAGAGAGCAGTGAGACCCTCTCCCTCTCCCACTAGAGCCAGCACAAAACCTACACACACTGACTCTCTCTCTCTCTCTCTCTCTCTCTCTCTCTCTCTCTCTCTCTGGCCCCTCTCAGGTCCTCAGGGATCTGGGCACCAAAGCTGAGACGCTGCTCACACCCACCAGGCAGGTAGCCTGTGTGACCTGGGTAATGTGTGTGCCAGGGCACATAGTGTGTCACACTTGCTCCTACACTCCAGGCCCGAGCCCCTCTGCCTCAGGCACACAGACCCTGTCTGCAGTACCTCGAGCTCTTGCCAAGTCTGTGTATTTGTGCTCCATCAATTGCTTCACTTTCCCTCTGAGACAGGTCAATCAGACTAGGTGTTTTCCCCACCTGTCACCCAAACAACTCTCAGGTAAGCTTGCTCTTCCTGCAAGTACCCCTAATGATGGGTGGGCACCAAGAGAGGGAGTGAGACCTGGAGTGAGGGGAGGTGAAAGATTGGGAATGGGAGCAGGGAACACAACTTGCTATGTCCAGCTAGTAAGATGGCACCCATGCCTGTCACCCCTCTGTACACATCTGCCACTGACAGAGGGATTGAAGCAAGGATGGGCCTCCTGTCTCAGTGTCTAGAAACTTCACTGAAAAGGAGCGAGATGCACAGGCACACATCAGATGGAGCAAACTGAGAGAGAAAAGCACAGGAGAGACCAAGGAGTAGTTACCAAGGCTGAGAGAGAGTGTGGTGTACAGAGGGAGAGTGGGAGAGAGGCAGACACAAAGACAGAGATAGACTGACAAATAGACACAGGACCTGAGACTGAGAAGATACATACAGAGACAGGGAGGTAAAGGAAGCCAGACACAGAAATAAAGATAGAGAGAGATGGCGAGACAAAGACCCCAGGGCATAGCCATTCATAGCCATGGCTGTGGCCCATCATCCACTAGGTAATTCTAAAACTCACCAATGGAAAATTAGGGGGAGGGGTAGACCTGCGAGTTGCAAAGTCCCCTGGGCAGACAGGATCACAGGCAGCTAGCCGGGAAGAAGCAAAATGGTGTGGTCCTCTCTTTGCTCTCTGAGAGCCCACAAGGCAACTTTGGTCCTGAGCTCTAACCCTTAGAGGAGACACCCAAGGAATGGATGTCTTTGCCCTGAGTTTGCATCAGACCAAACTTTGACAGACCTGGACTGAGAGTCTCATGGTGGCCCTCATCTGCCCTGATCTCTCGGTTCACCAAGATCATCTGTTCTACTCTTGAACCCAACACAGCTTGATAGAACTCCAGGGCCTGAGCCTCTGTTGCCCTCTTCATAATGAAGAAGGTGATACTGTGACCCTAATCACACAGGTGACTCATATGGGGCTGTGAGAAAGTTAGGCCCTGAACACTACAGATCTCCTGAGTGACTGAAAGGCTAATGGGAAGGAGACTGTGTACTTGCTCTGTCAGCCTGCCACAAGCTTGTCCCCAATCCATGTCACAGGACCCCACCCTGGAGTTCACTGCCAACAGCATGCTGGAGCTCTGCTGAGCACCCTGAGTCCTGGGATGGGGGTGACCCCCCCTAGGGGAGACAGCCTGGACTATTGAGATTTGCCCATATCCCAAACCATCAGACAGTGGAGAGCCTCTCAAGGAATGTCTTGGAGCAGCATTAGTTGGTCACTTGTTTGGGAAAGTGACCTTACATAATTAGATTTTCTTAATGGAAATTTAAATTTTTTTCTAGAAGGAAAATGAGATGGTGTCTTAACTTTCCAAAAGAGCAGTTACATTAGTATATTTTCAAGTTTAGCTAATAAAATAAATAAAACAGATGACAGAGGATTTGTCTTCACCCAACGAGCTTGTGCTGTCATCAGGTGAGAGAAGTGGAGAGAATGTGTCCCCACTGTTCTACCAGGGTGCTGCGTGCTGCCTGCCTGGAGGACAACAACCACAGCAGGACAAGCATCAATGGAGGAACACGACTGGCATGAGTAAATGGTAACGATACGTAGAAGTGAGGTTAGATGTGGAACAGCAGTGCTCTTGCATCTTAAAGCATCTGGCCAAAGCATAGGTATCGTTCAATAAAACACAGCACAACAGGATCCTCTAATAATGGACTTCCCTTCCACACAGGGCATGAAGGGTCCTCTTCCACATTGCTCACATGGTGCCCTGATCAAGGCCTCTACCCCCACACGTGCTTAATTTTGATTCTTTAAACCACTTGCTGTCGTCAGTTGGCACTGGCCTAGCCCTGGGCATGTACCACCTCATTTACTTCTCAGCATAACCACTACAGTAGATGTTATTAATATCTACATGCAGAAATTATAGGGATTAGGAAATGAAGAGTAGAAGTAATTGAGCTGTTGTCTAATATTATTCAGCTGATGAGTAGTAGGCTGAAAACTCAACTCTCATTTCTAGTGTTGGAAACTCTGCTGTGCAGGCTCCATAAAAAGTGTCACCACCTTGAAGAACTCTGATGAAGGCTAAATGAGAATCTGAGTCTCTTATCTGGAAGAATAACTTCCCCTTGCCAGGCACTCAGTCAAGTCCACTTGATGTATGAAATATAAAAGGTTAGGAGCCCAATCGGAAATTGCAGTGGAATTTATGTGATAAAGTGTACACTGTACATCTGAGGTGTATTTTGTAATTTACAAAGCAAATTTGATGAATCATCACAGAAACCCAGAGTCCACCACAGTTCTTTCTTTCTTTCTTTTTTTGTCCAGTGATCTCTGAATTTTTATTTGCTAATTATTTCCCAAGGGCACCCCACCTCTGTTGCTTCATTGTCTCAACACTGGTGTCATTGGTCTCAGACACAAATTTTCCATCCATGATTTTGTGGGTGGTGGTTCTCTAGATGGTTTGCACAGAGGCGCTGCTGCTGTCCAGGCCATCACCAAGACTGAAATCCTCCCCATCTCCCCATCATCCAGCAGGCAGTGGTACATGGTGATATCAGCCTCCAGCTTGACCTTGATGTTCAGGAGGGCCTCATACTCCTGGCCTGGCCCTGCCCCTCTGTTCTGGTCTATGCCAGCACAGAACCCAGGTTCAGCAGGATCCCACTGAGTTGCTTCATCTGCACAGTGTACCAGGCATCCACGTCTTTCAGGCTGTTCTCCAGGACAATCTTCAGATTTCTCATTGATTCCAGGTCCATCTCCAAGGACTGGATCGTGTGACTCAGCTTTGTGAGTGTTGTCTTAGAAGCTCCAACCTCAGCAAACTGCAAAGTGACTTCTGTGGGGCTCTCTTCAATCTGGTGAGACCAGTACTTGTCCAGCTCTTCACAGTTCTTCTGAGCAAGAGCATCATTTGGGTCCTGATGTCTGCCATAATCTTGCCAAGGTCCTGAGATTTGGCCACATCTACCTCCGCAGTCAACCGTGAGCCAGAAATCCAGGCTTGAAGGCCTCTGACTTCCTCCTCATGGTTCTTCTTTATGAATATCAGCTCCTCCTTCAGAGTTTTGCTTTCCATTTCCAGCTGCAGCCAAATGATATTGGTGTCATCCATGACCTTGGATGTCATCAATGGCCCATGGATGTCATTTTCCATAGACTGCCACATGACCAGCTCTGTGTTGTACTTGACTCTAAAGTCATCAGCAGCAAGATGAGCATTGCCAATCTGCAAGACGGTGCGGGCATTGTCCACAGAATTCAAGAAGATCTGAGCCTTCAGCTCCTTGATGGTCTTGCAGTAATGGCCCTAGTCTTTGACTGGCACCCCTTCTCCAGGTGCTCCCGGATCTTGCTTTCCAGGCTCCTTACTCTCTCCCGGTAGGAGTCCAGGTGATCGTTCAGGTCCTGCATGGTTTCCTTCTCAGTCTGGATGCTGCCCATACCAGCCATACCCCCGGCGACTCCTATAACCAGACCCTCAAATGCCATGATGGTGGAGTGAGACTTAGAGATCCAGGAGCCCGAGCCTCTGGCACCAGTGTGGACGCTGGCAGAACCGCTGGCATGCCTGACCTGTTGGTTGGTGGGCCGGACTGAGCCGATGGACCAGTAATTGGAGGAGGTGGTAGAGTAGGTGGTGACACTCATGCTGTCGGGGAAGGAAAGCAAGAGATGAGGACTCAAATTCGGGTCACCCACCATGGTTCTTAATGTTATTGAGAAATCTAGGCACCTTGGTGGTATAGTGGAGATTGGGATTACAGTACTCCATGGAAATATTTTAACATTCAGTTCTTCCCCCAGCTGCTCAGTTCTGTGCATCACTAAGCCTTGTACCCATTGCTCTGGATATTTTTGTGTTACACTAAAAGTCAGAAAATGGACACATTTCACTTAGTGAAACCTCCACGTCTTGTACAACAAAGCTGAGCACTATTCCCAGAAAGACTCCCAGGCCCAATCACTCCACATGTGCTGGCATCTCAAAGTCAGTCTCCTTCACACGTGGCAGAGCAATAGACCAACACCCAGCCAGTCCTCCTGAATCAGCGTCTTCTCCCTGCTGGCCCTCCAGTTCACAGACCTTCAGTGTCATTCAGCAATGTGGGTCCTATTGCATTTAGGTGACCATAACAATGTATACCATGGCCACTACAGGGCAGCAAGGAGAACAGCATTGAATGTCATAAATATTTGTGCAGGACAGCAGGAGGCAGCACTTCAATCAAGAACTGCTAAATCTCTGTATAAGCTAAGTGTGCTGGAACCCCTCACTCTCCAGGAAGGGAAGTTGATCTAGACACAGTTTTATACACTGCTAACATTTGAATAAAGATTTATTAGAGATGTGCACAGGTTAACCACAAAGGTATTTGAGAGAAGACATTACAGGCAAAAGGGGCAAAGGCAAAGAGCAGAGATCCTGATACAGAAACATGCTCAGAGTGTTTCAGGAATATCTCTTCTTCTAGCCACTTATGTATCCCAGCACACCACTGTAGAAGGCACTAGGTCAGACATTGGAATCAGATCTCTGGAGTAATTAAGTTTTAATCTACTGATCCTTGGGCAACTTGTATCTAAGTTTGCCATCATTTACTCCAGTTCTCATGGGTGTCAAGTTGAACCCAGTCAGATTACCTTGCCTGGGGCATCAGTCACTTGCTCTGGGGCCATTACTGCTCCTTCACCAAAGCCCTGAGTATCAGGAGGCTCTCAGATGCCAGACTCTGGCTGACAGTAACCACAGAGAAACTCTTCCAGGTGAGGGAAAGCTGCATCTCCTTTCTCAAACATTAAAACGGGCAATAACACCTATAGCACTGGTCTTTGATGTTTAATTTAATGAAGCTAAAATGTGTACTACTGTGCCTCATCTATAGAAAACTCAATAAATACAACTTTGATTTTCTTGGTAAAATTAGCTTTTCTTTTAATGTCCAGGTCTGTGGCTCAAATGGGGTTTTGTTCTCATCATATGAGAGAAACAGAAGTCTTAGCTACCCATCTCCCTGGAGATAATTGTTCATTTCTGTTTTCATGGTTATTTACTCCAGATTGCTTTACCTCACTCTGGGGGCTGAAAGCTAGAGATGGGACCTGTGTGTGGGTCTCTAAATTCATTTTCCCGGTGCGTAATGATGCAAAGTCCTCTCTGCTCAGCTTATTTGCTATTCTTGTATACTTGAAGTAGCTGAGTTTTCATAATTTTGATTGTTGGTTAGTGTACTGATTTTGTGAACTTTTAGTATACTATGAATTTGAGTCTTTTTTTCAGAAATAGGCACTGAGGGTTCACACGCCCTCATGCCTGTATGCTCAGGTGCCTAGAATATTGAGACAGGAGGGTTTCCTGATCCTAGGAGTTTCACGATACCCTGAAGATTGATTTCAAAACAATGAAATAAAGACTTCTCCAGTCTTTGGAAGGACTGTCCACATTCTAAGCCCTTCTTTAGAAAGGGCCAGGCCAAGGTCCTGGTGCTGATCTTGAGCTCAGTTCTTCAGTCCCAACTTCCTGCATAGCTGAACTTCCATGTCAGTACATGTGACTTATGTGAGGATTTTTCCATTTTTTAAAATTTTAAACAGGATAAAACCAAAAACAAATAATGAGAATGAAGAGAAAATCAAAGCAACTTAAAGCAATAAAAATTGTACAGAATTTCAAAACAAGAAGTAAAAATTAATAATGGTTGTTATATTACATATTGTTATCATCCAATTTTGTGCAGATTACCAGATATAGGCATGGAAGATTGATCAAGCAATTAAATACTATTACATGGTTTGTATGAGGCTAAAAATATAGTTCACATTCGTAGAAAGATAGGAAAGATACTGTGGAAGTGAATTTTCTGAGCCCTTTAAATGTACTCCTTTATTCTCTGCCACTGAACTATTGCTCATTATTGGAAGCCAAGCAGTAACTTTTACGTTGTTTTTAGAATACAGGGTATGGATTTTCTCAGGGTGTTTTCTCAAAGGTTTCATTGTTATTGTGCTTTTCTGCTTAGATATGCTCAAATAAGGATTTTCGTTCAGCTGCCTTCTGGTAACTCTCCTGCCAATATGATGTTACAGAGTTCCTAATTCAAATTCATGGCCGTGCATATAGCATTGGTCCTGACTGAGAACTTTTTATGTAGAAATTTAAGTGCTGCCCACAGGTTTCTGCTCTCTGCCAGCTCATTTTCTCATTAACATGGTGTTTCCACATCCTGACACATTTTCTTCACCTTGTCTTTGGCTTTGGCCAATGTGTGTGGAATCGTGGCAAATTACACTGCTTCCCCTGAAGGCCATTCACCAACTAAGAGGAGCAAAGGAGCTGAGGTACAGACAAGCTTCAGTTTGTCTGTTGGTCCCAGTGGTCCTCATGAGCCCTACTATGTCCTTCCGGGTCAAAGTTCTTCACTGCTTGTCCTCATCCAGCTTCCCTTCCCAGCTCTGGTGTAGTTGATATTCAGTCAATTCAGGCTCAAAATGAGAATGAGTCTTTCCAGAGGCTCTGCCTCTAGCTCTAGATAATGCACATGATCTATCTGTTTTAGTTATGCTATTTTATATCAGTTCATCTGGTTCTTCTCTGATCACACCCAACAAAAAGTCTGAGAAAAAGGCTAAGGGAATGGCCCTTTTACTGCGATGCTAGGTACATATCCTACATTTAATACTGGGTTCAGAGCCAATTGGAGTGAACCCAATAGATTACAGTGTTATCAGGCAAGTTCACAAGGCTAGACAACTATATATGTGTTTTTTGGGTGGGTTATATATATATTTTGAAGTATCAATTTTGGACTTGAATTTTAGACACATATACTTTAAAAGACATCTTACACCTGACATGCAGCTGACCCCTGATTCCAAATGAGGCAAAGCAGGTTTTACTAAGAATATAACCTTCTGGTCCATACCACAAACGGAGCCACTACCGTCCTCCTTCCTCGCCTGGGATCTGCAGGTGTGAGTCTCAGCTCAGCTCCACAGCAGGGCCTGGCCTTCAGAGAACTCGAGAGTTTTTGTTCAGCTTTTACTATCATTTCAAACACCGTGAGTTCCCAAAGAGCACAGAAATATTTTCCAGCGTCCTGCATTTGCAAGGCTGAAATAATGAGGCTCATGGAGTTCGCTGCTTTTCTGACAGAATAGCGACCACTCTTCCCACTGGCAGAAGAAGAACCCTGACGCATGAGGAAAATCATCTTTCCGCTCGGAAGTTGCTGGTACCAAAAAATGTAGTATGAGCTCCAGCTTGTCTCATAGAGGCAGTCCAGGGCGACTGTTTCCCCTTCTGGTTTCGCTGTGGGGGGCTGCACCTGGGTCACTTTCTGGGCCACGCTGGGTCCTGTGGGAAAAGAAAGTAAAGCTGATTCTCCACACGGTGAATAAAGTACTGTAAGAATTATGTTACTGCAGAGCACAAGGTGAGTCTACTTCCTTTCTCCCCTCCTGCCTTCCTGCTCCATCCCATGGGAGCCCCGTGTGTACCAGAGCAAATGCAGACCACGGCCACCCACAGCAGGCTGGGCAGCAGCATGGGGCCGGCCCCTCTTCACAGGTGCGCTCCGGCCCAGCCTCGGGTCCTGGCCTTGAGTGCTGACAGTGCACAAGTGAGGACTTTCTGGCTGGTTCTGCTGCTTCCCAGACAGGAAATGGGGTTTCTTACGTTCGTAGACCACATGCAGTACGTGCGGCTCACCCTAAACTGTCCTCTGTCTACTTGTCCTGACGAAAGGCGGGGCCTAAGGAAAGCTATGAGAGCCGAGGGTGGGGCTCAGGAAGCTGCAGCCTGAGTTGGCCGCCGCCGCACTGCTGCTACCTGGCGGACTAATTCGGGACACGCGCACAGCAGAACTAAAGGCGAGCAGCCCTCCTTCCCTCTGCTGTGTCTATTGGTCACCAAATGAACAGCATTTATCTGTTGTCTCATGGTCCTTGTGTTTCTCTATGAAAGGAAAACATACGCAGCACCACTAGTGCATTTCTTGCTTATGAAGTTCTATGACATTTAAATTTTGTAGTTCTTAAAATTCAGTAAGAGCTCGGCATATAGTTCAGCAGATGTAGCACCTGCCTGGCCAGTGTGAGGCTCTGAATTTTATTCTTGGTATAAGAAAGAAAAAGGTAACCTCAAAACTAAATAAATCAACAGACAAATAACTTCCTTATGTTTTGCAGAAGCTATTAATTTATTTTTGTTTTAAAACATATCAAGAATAAACTATTACTCTTTTAAACTGTGACTCAATTGTACTTTCTAGACTGTGGGGGGTTGAGCTCACTGAGCTCTGCCACCTTCACACAGAGAAGGCCTCTTTCCAGAACAATGTGCTAGGACTGTCCTGGTGACACATTTTCTAGTCCATTAACTGAAAGTGCTGAGGCTCACTGTTAAATTTTGTATTTTTATGAGAATACTGAAAGCATGTAAAGACAGATGAACGGCATAGGAACCGGTGGTTAAGATTTCCTATTCTGCTGTACAATGGAGTGGAGTGTAGCTATTACTCTTTGATTATTGCTTCATCTTTTGAATTAATATAAAGTGAACAACAGACAAATAGAAAAACAGAAATCATCCAAAGCCTAAGATATTCCAGTTCTTGATATAACTTTAAAAAACAGATCCATGGGTGGTGTGGGGAGAACTTTTAAGGACCTGAGTTCTCTTTTCTGCCTGAGTTCACCTCTGTGTCATGGTCCTCAATTACCTTTACCTATGCATGTGGAGCCCTGGATGCCCACAGCACTCTGGGGAGCAGTGTGTGGCAGGGTTTCTCTCCTGTAGGAATAGCTACTTCCTGCTCCTGACATTCTGGGCACAGAGTCCTTCAGGAGTTGTAGCCACTGCCTCTTAAGCTTGGTTTTGTCTGAGAGGGTTAAACTTGAATTTTTGTGGTATCTACATTATGACGTTGGTCCTTCCCAAACAGTGTTTTGGCCTTCTTTATCATTTAAGTAACAAATAATGCTGTTGAGGAAAGAAGAAAGCTTAACATGTAAAGAAGAATTCAAGGAGGTAAAGCCCTGGATCCTTCCAAATTTAGTAAATTATGCTGTAGTAAATTCTTAGGGCCTCTTTGAAACTGAACCGAATGAATTCTTGCTTTGTTTGCCAGAGTTCACTGAAGTTTTCATCGTTTCTTTGTCTCTGGTGTTCAAGGTGAAACATGTGCCCGATCACGGGCTTCCCTGCAGAGACCACCCAGGAGTCCTCCTGTCACTCCCTTCCCACTCGCCTCACACCTGGCAGCTGGACACCTCAAGGTGACAGCATCTGCTGAGAACGGTGAGACTAAAACAGGCTTCTCAGTTCAGATGTCTTTCTAGTTGTGAGCTAGCATGCCTGATGACTGTTGCCAGGTCATGTTTACAGAACGACTCTGTTTAATTTTATCAAAGGCCTGGGGAGGGATAACCAGGGCTTCTACTCTCAGGTCATCAAGCTTTCCGGCTGCCATGAGCACACAGGCAAGGTTCAGTAAGGTTTGAAGCAACACTGTGATTCCTGCTGTGCCTTAAAGGAAGATAGAGCTTAGATGTTCTAAAAACATTCCGTCTTGGATCTTGAATGAAAAAAAGATTCTCTTTTAGTTTATCCCTGAAAATTTATCTGGTGAGGAAATTTACGTCAAATCCCTAAATTGTAAAAATGTGTTACTGGGTGAGCTACATCTAAAGAAACCCCAGGGGAGCACCCAGTCATTCTCTGGTCCTGCCTTCGGAGTCCTCTGGCTCCCTTGGTCAAAGCCTCAAAGCGACAGCACCAGCTGTCACCGCCCAGATGCCTGGAGCCAGCCAGTTCTCCTGCCTCCCACTTCCCTGCCAAGGCTGTCGGCCTGATGCTGCCCTCTGCAGGGACATCGCGCTCTGTGTTACCCTGGAGTTGCTCCCATCAGATGTAAATACTATCTCAAATTTCTGATGTAGCATTTCAGATTAAAAAAAAGACTTAGAAATTCAAGAGCCATGGGGAGTCCATACACCGATGTCCTGCAGCCCCTCTTGCTCACTCAGGGGGCCTGATTTTCTTCCTTCACTTTCTCTTTTTCTGTAGCAAATCTCATACACTATAGACCACGGTGGTAGGAGCTGGAGTGTGTGTTTCATGCTGAATGCACCTTGCTTTACTTGTGTGCCTTTTTCCTTTGTTTTTTTGAGACAGAGATTGCCTGCGTTGTCCAGACTTACCTGGAATTCCTGAGTCCAGTCAGTCCTCCTGCCTGAGCGCTCAGAGTGTGAACACTCTGCCAGACCCCAGACCTGAGCAAGTATCCTTCCATTTGTTAATAAATTAGAGACATTTTCCTGGGATGTGTGTGGTGCCGCAGGAAAAAGACTCATAGAGTGCAGTGATGAGGGCTTTCTTTCTCTGTTCTGAGGACTGGTGGAGATCGCAAAATCTGCTTGCTACTGTTTACATAAAAATTTATTTTAGTGCCTGCCCTGACCTTGGAGCATGCTGAGCTGGTGATTGAGGCTGGGCGTGGTGGGCCTGTTATCCCAGCACTGGGGAGGCTGAAAACAAGAGGATCATTCTGAGCCCTATCTCCATAGTGAGACCTTGTAGACCCTATTCTAAATACATAAAAAAATATTTTAAATGTATTACATAATTATCACATTTAAAAGTAAATAAATTATATAGCAGAAATCTTTGCAGACACAAAAAGTAATTGCATTGTTTTTCCTCCCCCTCTTCTCTCTGTCTCTGTCTCTCTCTCATCCAATCCCTCTCTCTCTCTCTTCCTCTCTCCCTCTCTGGCTCTCTCTTTCTACTCTCTTGATAAAGAAGTCACCAGTGTTCTCTTCTGCACTCTTTCCAAAGAAAGAATTACTGTTAGGAAGATTCCATACACACCATTCCAAATTTTATCCTTATAGACACCGTAGCACAAAACAGTGTGTTTGTGTTGTGAGGATTCTCCTCAGTGGTGTCCTGCAGTGGGTACCTTTCTGATACTTTGTTTTTATCTTCAACATTATATGTTAGTGTTGATCTGTATAAGTAGAATCATGTATTTTCTATAAATATGCATTTTATTGTAGGAATACATTATGCTTTCCATTACACTGATTGATTATGTTTATTATTAAGGTAATGGCACATCTCTGTAAATGTTTTCTTATTCATATGTTTGAATTTTAAATGTAGATATGCAGAATTTGAGAGGTTGAGTTTTATGTGTGTGATTTTTAAACAGTTTGAGCAACTATCTCATTTTTTTAAAATGGTTATATAAATTGCTCTCTGCATGATTTTCTTTCTAATCTGGAAAGGCATAACAGCCGCATCTCCCCATTTATTCTCATTAGTCAAAATTAAAGCAGACTTTAATTTTGCTTGTCTACTAGAAATAACAATAATTTTTACTTTAATTTTCTCTGATAGCTATGGACAATGTTTCATGTGTTTACTAACCATTTCTACTTCTTCTTGAATTGATATTGTATACTTACCTGTTTTTATGTGGGATTTTTATCTATTCATAGCTCTTCCTTCTATAACTTTAATACTTTTTATTTTGCTGAACCAGGGATTGAACTTAAGCCCTTGCACTTGCCAGGGGAGTGCTTATTCCACTGAGCCATCTCTCCAGCCCAACTTTAATGTCTAATATTCCCTTGATTATGTTAAGCATACCTCTCAGGATGTATCATGTTTTATTTTGTCATGGGAGACACATACTAATGAAAATGTATTGTTTTATTACAAATTATCTAGAGATTTCTTACTTAAATAGCCTATTTGTTGCCATTTAAATTCTATTTAGAATTTCTATTTATTTTTGAGTTATCTTGGATGATATTTATTTTTCTATGAATTCATTTCTTAAGAGCTTTAAATTTTATCGGTGCTGTTTATTTGCACTTTACTCTTAAGTTTTTGCTGCTACTTGAGATATGTTTACTTTTCAGTCTTTTTTATTTTTACAAGTTTTTAATCATTGATTAAGAAATTGCTGCAACCACAGTGGCATCAAGCAATGCAGCTTCTGTCCTACAGTTCTTGGGGTTGCAAATTCAACACCAGCTCCACTAACATGAAGTGGAGAAGACAATCAGGCTCCCTCCTCGTGGCGCTTGCAGGGAGTCACCCTTTCTTGCCTCTCAGACTCTCAAGGCTTTCCTCACTTCTACATCATACCACCTTTTTCACTCTCACTCTACTGGTTCTCTTGCAACAATCTTCACGATTAGTTTGGTTCTCTTGGCCAATCCAGGACAATCATTAGATCCCAAGATCTTTAAATTAATGTCATCTGAAAAATTTCCTTTCCCATAACTCAGTCTGCTGAGCTGTGCCCACAGCTTCATATGATGAAGTTCAAATTTCTCATATTCTGAATGTGAATTTCTTTGGCAGTATCATTATGGATATATTAGCAAGATGAGGTCCTACTGGGTAGGCTGGGCTCTGATCCAGTACGACTGGACTTCTGAAAGTAATCTCATGTTGAAGTGGGACTTAAGTGGCAGCCATCCTTGAGCTACTCCCACCCCGCCTGACCTTGAAACTGTAACTTCTTGCTATGGTGCAGATAAGATTGGCGACTATGTTCAGTAAATAGATCATCTTGTGAGCAGGATTCACAAGGCTCTGTCTTCTTTCAAGATCAGGTTGCTAATTTCTTTGTCATGGTTCTGTGCCCTCCTCCAGTCTCTAAGGACCACCCCTGAGCCAAGTGTATGAAACTAGAGCCTTTCCTCTGTTCTACCAACCAGAAATTTGAGTGTGAGTTCAGAAGCGCATCTAAGTCCAGGAAGTAGGTCTTCTTCTGCCCCATTGTGCTCTGGACTTCTCTGGTTCTGCAGCAGTAGAAAGAATAAAGCCACACACAGAGGGGGACACTGAGAGGAGCCACAGGAGGACAGAGCCATCTACAAGCCCCCAACTACCAGAGCTGAGGGGAGGCAGGGACATATATTCTCAAGCTCTTTCAGAGAGGGCACAACCTGTCACAACTTTGGTTTAGATGTCTGGCCTCCAGAACAGTGATGCAATAAATTATTGTTGCTGTTACTTATTCTGTCTGTGATCCTTTTTTTTTTTAACAGTCCCAGGTAGCTAATGCACTATGCAGGTAGCATGCTGCTGGTTCTGGGGCTTATAACATGGGTGCATTTAGTGACCACTAATCAGGCCATGGCATTACTTAAAAATATAATTTTTTATTGCCAGTGAGATGGCTCAGAGACTAAGCATCTGCTTAGGCAAGTGCAGGGACCATGTTTCAATCCCTGGCAACACATGTTGAGTCAGCCCCGCCCCAGTGCACTGATCCAGCCACTGAGTCTGGGTGTGGTGGTGCACACCTGTAATCCCATTGCTGGGTAGGCTGAAAACTGGAGAATCACTATAAGTCTGAGCTGCATAATGAGACCCTGTACCAAATGCATTTTAAAAAAATCTAACAACAACAAATTAGCATTTTTTGTTTTATCAACATTGCTGAGGAGTTTTTAAAAATATCTAATAGTTCAGTTTTCTTTTTACTGTATTTCTTTCCTATTTGTTAAATTACCATGATTATCTTTACTTTTACTGTAGAATAAATGTTAAAAAGAATAGAGTTAGAAAAACAAAGTATCCAATATTTGCAATGACACTGCCATATCTTCAAATAGCCTACTCTTCTTCACCGTCCCTCCTCCCACACTTCTGACTGCCATCTCTCACTCCATCCATCACTGCTCTTCAGTAAGAGACTCGGCCTGGGAGGTGTTGGGGTGCTGGGGGCTCCCTTCTTATCAATATCTACAGAAGGGCTTCATCACAGTGGTTCTCTTCCAGACCATGGATGCTGCCTGTCTTTCTCAGATGCTGTCTTGCTAATGAAAAGTCAACTCACTGAGAAATTATAGGGGCTGGGAGTCTATAGGCTTTCACTTTGTAACCCATTCCACAGAAAACAAGAATTAGTAAGAGCACTGTCTCTTCCTATAGGATCTATGAGTTCAAATGTAATATATTATTCTTCCCCTTCCTTTTTTATATTTATTTATTTTTAGAACACATTACTGAGTAAGCTGAAGTTCTCCTCAGAATTCACCAGTCTATGTGGGAGACAATAGTGTCTGCACTTTCATATGCCCCAGCTGGTACTAAGCACATTATTTCTTTGGATTTCTAAGGACAATGTCACGAACGTGAAATTCTTTCCAAGGTGAAACTGTTGCCCTCATCATGAGATTTCAAGCTTTTAAAATTAAATGTCAGGCATGGTTGAGAATCTTCTGTGACAGGTTGTTACCACTCTCGCCACTAAAACATCTTGTGTGAGTCCCATTTATTTCTTGTTCTTATACAGTTTTCTTAGCTTTGACTTGGGTGACTTTAACAGTATAATAGCACCAGTAGTGGTGGGTGGGCAGCAAGCCTGTTAGATGAGTTCCTAGCCCCAAAACCACAAAACCCAGTGCAGACACCCAGCAGCCAGGCCCCGTGACACAGCCCGGAGTTTGTGCTCAGCTCCCCCTGCAGCTCATACCACTGTGTCACTCAGAGCACAGAAGTACACAGCCGAGTCTGGCTCTTCCACGGAGGCTTTCTGCAGGTGGAAGGAGCTGGTATCTTTATCGTAGGTGGCTTCAAAGCCTTTGTTTCTTCCCTTTTCCTTGTCCTTTGTGGCTTTCAGGAGGAGCTGTGGACCTTCTCTGGGATACTGGACATACCAGAATAGGGTAGGGTACCCTGTGGTTTTATAGGAGCAGTTCACAGTCAAGGAAGTTCTTTCATACAGGATTACCTGGCCTTCTGTCTGGGTCACTGAGTCTCCATTGCTTCCCCCTGAAAGATAAAACACATGAATATATATATATATATATATATATATATATATATATATATATATATAATTGTGGCAGCTGGCCCGTGTCATAACCTAGGAGTTTTCCACAGCAAATTGATTAAAACTTGACTCAACATCACAGTTCAAAAGACTAAGCTTTGTCACTTGGCTTACCAAATGTTAAGAATAGTACAATCACAATTCCTGGGAGACAGCTCATTTTAGTCTCTGGAGTCCTCGCATCTGGACCTATTCATGCAAGCAAGGCTAGATTTACAATGAAGGGTAGGTGTGAATTTAGGAGTGGAAGGGGACCGCGCATGCCTTAGACAGGCTCTCCCTTGTGGGCAGAGCCGTTAGCTCAGTGGATTACAGGTTTATTCTCCTCCGAAGTCAGTGCTTATCTTCATCTATGTTTCTTTTTGAAGGTATCTGTCAGCATTCAGAAACCTATTATTTTACTTAGTGAAGTTCTGTATCATTTCTAATGTTTTATTTACTGTTTTATATTGTCTTTCAATATAAAAACAAAATTTATTAGCAATTCAGAAAAAAAATTTGAAATTTTCACAATTTTCCCATGCACATTGCCTTATTCAGAATGCACATCACATGATTTCTCACAATTTAATTTTGTATTTAGCTATTTTACAGACTTCGTAATTCATTGAAATAATTATACAAGGTTTAGCGAACAATGACTGGATACCTACATTTTTTTTTAGTTCCAGTAAAATACACTTTTCCTTCACTCTCCCTTGCTGCGAATGTGCACAGGTCATTGTCTTCACTGCGTTCTGAACCAGTCTTGGATGTTCAGTTTATCTTGTGCCCTTAGTTCTGCTTTCGCAGCTGCCTTGGTTCCTGAATCAACTCAAAATGTTCACCTTTCGTGGTGATTTTGACTTTTGGCAAGAGCCAGAGGTCACACCAGGCCAGAGACAGTGGAGAGGGCGAAGGGTGCGGGCCTACTGGTGCCTTCCCGCTGAACTGCTCCATGGCAGCCCCAGCTGTAATGCATTCTTGTAGTTTTCATCACACGTTGAAAAGACACTTACGCAAATGACTCCCAGCACTGCTCAGGAGGCGCTGGAATGGCAGAGCTGCTGTGCGCTAACTGAAGGGATGCATTCTGAGCTGTTTTAATGAAAAGAAGTCCTTTACTAGGTGACTCTTTGAAGTAGAGTTTCTTACTGTATACATATTGTGCATAATGCTTATACTCCTTGTGGGAAGTTGGTAAGTGTACATAAGAATCTTCATTCCTTTTTTTATCTCATTTCACTCAGCATTGTGGTCACAAGGCACAGTCCTTTTCCTACAAATGATTCCCGTTTTTCTGTCTTTACTGCAGGGCAGTCCTCCATGTTGTACAAACGATGCACCTCATCAGCTCACTTGTGGATGGACACACAGGCCACTTTCAAGATGTAGCTACTCTGAACTGTGCTGCTATGAACATGGACGTACAAGCATCACTGAAATAGGAAGGCTCTGCCTCGTTCTGAAGAGGCCCAGATGAGGAATCGCTGGTTAGAATGGAATCTCTGTTTCAGTTTCTTGGGGAACCTCTTCCTGATCTTGCACTAGTGCACGTTCCCCCCACTTTATACAAGGTTCCCTTTCCCACACCTGTCCTGATTTTAAAAGCCTACCTCTTCCACACTGTAACTATTAGTACCATTTTCACTAATTCCTCACGGCAGTCTGAGCTTGAGTACTCCTTCACATTTTGTCCTGAGCCCACCCCAGAAGGTACCCTGAGAGCACCACCTGCTTGTGTACAGGAAAGCGTGAGGCTGTGTTTCTTGTTCTGTGCTCAGTACGTCTCTCCCCCAACTGACATTCTCCCCGGAATTCCCCGCAGACAGAGCACACAGCACCTGCCCTGGTCCACCATCCGTTTCACTCGGCGGGAGTGGGAACTGTAACGCAACCTTTTCCACGAGCAAATGAACCACGTGAGGCTTTCCTTCCCAACAGACACACCAAAGCTTCCCCGGGACAAGCCAGCAGACAGCTTCAGAGCCACTTTTAAACGCGAGCTTACGTCCCGGTCTCTGTTAACTGGGGCTGGATTTCTCCCGGGTTGCTCCTCCGTGGTGATTTCTACTGCGTTCTCACTCTCAGTCTGCGGACCTTTAAAGGACAAGAAGGGACAGGAGGAATGCAGTGACAGAGGAAAATGGAGGGAAAGCGAGAATTTTTAAATCAGAACATTGTTCCTCAGTGGAATGGAATTTCATATTCTTTATATCCAGTCCAAGAAAATGCCTGATAACGTCATGCCAGGGGAAGTTCACTAACCTTCGTTCAGCAATGGCAGCGCCTATCAAGACGGGGCTCTCCCGTACTTTAAAACATGAACACCAGAGGGCAGCAAGGAGGCCAGTTATTATTATTTTTCTTAAACTATTAGCAGGTCCCTAGGAAGCAAACTAAGAGTTCTGCACGTAAGGAGTGTACTAGAGCCTCATTCACAAGGAGGCAAATAAACAGATTTTGGTAGAAGTTTCACAAGGTGATGACATCTAAGTGAAGACCTAGAAGAAATGCAGAGGTAAACCACAGATAATTAAGGAGTAGTTTTTAAACACACAGGGATGGCAAAGGCAAGCAGCAAAGGTCCTGATATGGAAACATGCTCGGAGCATTTCAGGAATACCTGCTTCTCTGGGCACTGTGCACCGCACACTTTTGGAGAAGAGACTCACCAAGGTACCTAGGATTGACAACTACTTCACTGATGGCTTTTAGATCTATGGGTCCCTTCATAATTTATGTCTAGGTTTGGTATCTATTTCCAGTTACCATTGGGCTGCAATTGATCCAATAAAGTCAGTGACAGTGAGACATCAGTCACCCAGCTCTGGGCATGCTGCTTCTTTGTAGCCAAAACTGGGCTTACTAGGAGCTTCTCAGATACTCCCCACCTGGCAGTTGGTTCCCCAGGAAGCCAGCAAGCTTTAGGTAACACTGACAAGGCCTGGGCTGACGTGCACAGCAGGGAGGCCTCATAGGCTACAGCTGGAGACAAGGTCACAGCGCTGCCCACACAGCAGCTGCAGGCCTGTTTCATAGAGGGAGGGGGACAGGGCTGGAAGCTTGCTGTGCATGTTGGGTGTGTAGACAACAGCTCAGATCCACACTTCATGGACTTAACCACTCTAGGGTGTCCCCTCCTTTCTTCAGAAAATCAACAGTATGGTCTGAAGTGGCTGGATGGGGCACAGGTAGCACACTTACGTGGAAGAAGAGGTGGATGGTATGATAGCCAGAGAGAACACTGAAGCCACTGTCCTAGTCCATAGGGAGGCAAAGGGAGCAGAGTGAGGTGAAGGGGAGAGGCAAGGCACCCACCTGCAGAGCCATGTCCTGCTCCAGCCTACAGGTAAGATGAGAAAGTCAGGTATCTGTCTCTGTAGAGCTTTGATATCTAAATTGAATAATTTTTCTCAATTATTTTAATATAATAGCTAATATGTGTGGAGCTAAGCAAATGTCAACTTCTAAATTATAGCTAAAAATTGTCTTTCTTTAAGAATCCAGATCAGTGGCATATGCTATTGTTCTGCTCTCTAAAATGATTCAAAGCTGCTGGGGAGATAGCACAGCACAGTAAGCATCTTCTTAGCAAGTGTAAGGACTGGGGTTCAAACCCCAGTAATCTCTACCTCCCACCACATATATTTTCTACACCTCTCTTGTCCTTTGGCCAAGTAGGTAAACAGGACCATGACAGAGTATATTTGTTCTTTAGAAGGTCTTCCACCAAGTAAGACCAAAGGAAGAGGGACAGACAAGCTTCACTTTGTCTATTCCACTGGCCCTCATGGATCCCACCATATCCTCATAAGTCACAGTTCCCTCAAGTTCTTGTCTTCATTCAGCTTTTCTTTCCAAATATGAGTCTAGCTGATTGACAGCTGAGGGTCAATACCAGGTGTAAAGATAATAGATTTGCACAGACTACTGCTTCTGCTCCAGCAGTTGCATGATCATTATAATTGTTATTTTATTCTAACTCACTCATAGAGGTTCAGCTTCTCTGAATGCATCTAGCTGATAGAAAACTTAAAGGAAAAGAACTATGGAAATTATTTACAATGCTATTCTAAGTAATCAGATCTAGGTTTGTGCTATGAGGGTCCTAAATTGAATCCAACATTTAAAATGATTGTGAGACAAGTTTTTCAACATTGGGCAGCTTCATGTTCCAGATAATCTATTTTTGACTAAAAATTCAAGACAGAATGTATTCGAAGAAAGTTGCCCCTGACAACTGTTTCCAAATGAGTCAGAAGCAGGTTTCATGAATTAGTCTTCTGATGCTGATGAGGCAATAACTGTGCTCCCTTCCGATCTGTAATCTGGAGCTTAGAATCCCAGCTGGGCCTATCTCCTATGGAGCTCCTGAATTTGGGTTCAGCTCTTACTATCACTTCAAACACAGTGAGATCCTAAAGGCACAAAACTATTTGCTGAGTCTTCTATCAGTAAGGATGAAATAATAAGCTGGATGGAATTAGCTGCTCTGTAGAAACTTTCAGAATAACGTCTGCTGCTGGAATTTTCACTGTTCAATTGTTAATGAATGAGAAAAAGTGTCTCTCCGCAGGGAAGTTGCTTGGATCAAAAAAGGTTGTAGAAGCTCCACCTTGACTCATATGGTCAATCCATGGTGAGTGTTTTCTAGATGTGACTGGCTGGATTTGGGTCATTTTCCCAGCCACACTAGATCCCGTATGAACAATCGGGAAACAGAACTGATCCCCTGAAGTACTGAGTAAAATGCAGCAAGAAATTAACTAATGTAGGATCCCAAGATAAGTCAAACTGATGGAACAGTGCTCCTGCTTTCTCTCTTTCCTCACCAGAAGCACCATGTGTGTGCGTGCAGTCCTCTTATCCTTATCATTCATCACTATGTGTGGGCCACCCATACCTGAGTGCATGAAGGCCAGGGACACCAGGCAGGCTGGGGATGGCATGTGGCCACACGGCATGCATTGTCCTGCCTCAAGTCCAAGGTTCAGGGTCTTTAAGTGACTAGATGTGTACATAGATTAGATGGGAAATGGAGTTTCTTATGTCCACAGACCACAAGGTGTCTGCACATTAGGAAAGGTCTGGTCCACCCAAACCATTACTCTACCTACTTGCCTCTCGGGCACTTAGGTTAGAATGGACTTAAAAGGGAAGCTGGGGAGCTTCTTGCAGCACTCCGCAGGTCAAATCTGCTATGCTTTACTCAGGAGGTAGAAGCTGCTGACCCTAAGGAGTTGGAGTTGGAACAGCTTGAAGACAAGATGTTCTGCAAAGCTCAGACAGATGTGAATCTCACTTGTGAAACAAGGAGGAACACCCTGGGGACAATTTGATAAAGTTGACAATATGGAATAATTGTCATCATGTCCTTCTAATCGGAAATATGCACCCAGGTTCAGCAGAACAAAATTTCCTTGTTTCTCGATAAAACTGGGAGTTTAAGTCAGTTCAAGACTTCATTCTGGTGGAAGCCTGGCACCCCGACTACAATATTCTCTGTCTCACATGTCTTCATTCATCTCTCCATCAGGACTTGCTGGCCTAAACCTGGCAGGGACTGGGAAACTCAGTTCTGGCTCCAGAGAACTAAATATTGCTGCTTGATACATATTGATGTTACATATTGATGGATGACTTATGTGAAGCAGCATTGTTTATGAGCCATGAACTCCCTTTATAATGTACTTTGTGGTCCCTAGCTTAATGTGCATTAACCTTTTGCACATTAGACATTTCCTTTCTTTGCAAAAGGCGGGAATATCTAAGACAGATTAGCATGTGTTCCATTAGATACTGTTGTCAATACTGAAATACTAAAAACTTTATTTTTGCACTTTAGTGTCCATTAAAACACAGAACTCATTTTGACTCATCAGTTTTTACATGCAGTCATGTGTATGTGTGTGTGATTCCATGCACACTGGTCATATGATAGGTATATGCAACCACCAGTGCAGTCAAGGCATAGAATTGTTCTGTCACAAAACCCTTCCTGTGCATGCCTTCTATACACCCTTTTGATGTTGCTATTTTTAAAGTGCTATAAAAGTACATGGTGCCTTACATACCCTTTGATATTGATGTTTTCACTCAATAAAGTGCCCTTAAGTTTGATTCAAGTTGTTGGTTGTACCACAGTTCATTCCATCTCATTGCTCAAACAGCTTATTCCTCTTTTTATTTGAGCTTTAAGATACAGACTTAAAAGCATGCTTTTTCCTGAGTTACTAGCTGGTCTGAGTGATATCAAAATTAGTTTATAATTAAATAAAAACATTAAAATGGAGAGAGATTATTGGACAGGATTCTTGATTGGTGCATAGACAGTGGCCAAACTTTATTCTTTAATAAAGAGCCCCCAATAATCTCCTTAAAAGACATCCCTGATAATTTGTTCATTGGCTAAAAGATAAAGTTTTTTTTTAAAAATTAAAATAATATTTTTATCATAAAAGTTGCTGTTGCTATATTAAATATATTCATGCCTTCCAAATATATAGTATTCTAAAAATTTAAATTTTCTTTCAGATTTGAACACACTTCTTCTATTCTCCAGATATTTATAATACGAGGTTCATTTCATGCCAGCATGATATCATCAGTGAAATGATAATCTTCTAACAAACATTCATGTGATATATACCCAGTGTACCATCATATTTAGAGATGCAAAAGCACAATGGGGATTTCATCATCTATTGTGACTGTTATGTTGCGGTGCTGCACGTGACTACTGACGTCAGATGTCTCTGTAAAAGTATTGGCTATTGTTCATTAATGTTCTACAGGGATTTAGCTACTAGAATGCCCATGATTGGTAAGAAGTAATAGTTCTATGGTCACATCTTATATTTCAAGGTTCTTAATACTCAGATAAAATTCTAATAATCAAGTGTATTGTACTAAGCTAAATATACTAATGTAGACCCAGATTCTTTTAAAAAGCAAGTGCTATTAATTCCTATTTTATATTCCCATCCTCTCCTGATGCTCATTCCAAGGTAAAACAAAACAAAACAAACAAACAGCAACAACAATAACAAAAACAGACTTGACCCTTAATCCCCTCTGGGAAACTTAGTCAACTTGACTTTCTATGTCTTCAATAATGGAGACCAATTTTAACTATACACAAGTGCCAGTTTTGGCTGCAACACTCAGGAATCCCACCTAAGAGGCTAAACAATTTACTGTCCAAGGCTGTCCTGGATGGTTTCAGTGTGGCAAAAAGACACTAGGCACAAGCCGGCACCGACCTACAGCCATCACTGGGACCTGGCTCCATCTACAAGTTGGAGGGTCACTAGAAATTCCATTTCCTTGTCTTCCAGAGAGTGGGTAAGTCATCTAATTCCCTGCCATCACAGGAGAACTCACTGCAGCTAGATCCATCAATAGCTAACCTGAGTGGTCTTGCCCCTGAAGAGGAATAACAGAGCTTGGGGTCCATGGCCCACATCAAGATATCTTTGTCAGAGTTCTGAATCTCGCTGGGTATCTCAGGTAGAAAACAACATAATATGCTATCAGATCTACGATCTCCACAGTGGGTGTTGATGGCCAATGTACATGACCCCTGCAGACGGGCCCATTCCTTGCTGATTCTAGACACTGTTCTTCACTCAGAATTTCCTTGTGATCCCAACCTGCCCCATGCCTCTCATGGGGAGATATCTCCTCCAAAAGTTCCACTACTCTTTTACTTCTCTCTCCCCACAGTGCTCATCCTACATACCCAACCTTAACACACAGCAATCTCCTCCCTTCCTCTTCACTTGCCAACCACTTACTCTGAGACACTTCCATTCCCACTTGTGTCATACATGCTATTCCTGTACCAGTGTACCTCAGAAATTCCTCATCCTTTGCTTATATTTCCAAATACTCAGTAGCCCCCAAACATCAGAGGGGATTCAAGCCTATCATTTGCCACTTCTTTAAGAATGGTTTTCTTAAAACTACATATTTGTTGTATACTACCCCCATTCTTTATCTACTCAAACCTAATAAATCCTATCACTTGGTTCAAGATCTCAGGGTTATTAACAATGTGGTTCCTGCTATTTACCCAGGGCTACACCCCTACACTATACTGTCTCATATTCCTCATTCCACTGCTCATTTTATTGTCCTAGAACTTAAAGATACCTTCTTCACCTTTCCCTTACACCCAGATTGCCAGGAGGCCTTTGCCTTCACATGAATGATCCAGACATTCTTCAGTCTTAGCAGCACATGGGTAGTCTGGCCTCAAGGGTTCAGAGATAGTACTCACTTCTTTAGCCAAGCTCTTGTGGTTGATCTCAAGACCCTTGTCACAAACCCAGCCTGCACCTTCAATACATTGATGACCTCCTACTCTGCTCCCCCTCTCATGCCCTAGCCATATGACACACAGCTACTCTTCTCAATTTTCTGCCCGGATGAGGCTGTAGGTCTCTCCCACCAAAGAACACATAGCCTCACCAAAAGTCAAGTATCTAAAACTCACCCTCATCTCCACTACTTGTGCAATTACTGCTGATCACAAAGCCTTCCTTTGTGACATTCAGGTGCCCATTACAAAACCATAAGTTCTACTCTTCCTTGGTCTACATAATTTCTTTTACCTCTAGGTTCCCAACTTTGACCCCCAGGCACAGCATCTTTATAAATCAAAAGTTTCCTTGTTAGAGCCCCTTAACCCTGCTTCTCTTATAGATTCCTCCTTTCAAAAGCTACAACAGGCCCACCTAAGGGCCCCAGCTCTCACTTTACCCAACATAACTCAACCTTTTACACTATACACTTCTCCTCAGGGCCATAATACTGTGGATGTTTAGAACACAAAAAGGGTCCATCTTTCCAGGCAATAACATACCATTCCAAACAACTAAACATATACATTCCATGTGTCACAGCAACAAACACAGTAGCATGAGAGGCAAAATGTATCAGACTATTACAGTTCACTCACCCCATCCATCACCTTAGTGAGCTCATCACATCTGAGGCACTTCCAGCCTTAACGACTCCTTTTCGTATGCAACAGATACACCTAATGTTCATTGAGGGCCCTTTCAGCACTATTTCCAATGTAGCCCTCTCAATCCTGCCACCTTACTCCCCACTTCTGATGAAGGCCCTCAACACACTTATGTTGAGGCCTACAGATGACCCCGACTCCCTGCCTTCACATTGTTAGTGCGCCTCTTCTCACAGCCTGTGACACATTGTTTGCAGATGATATCTCAACAAACACAGACACTCAGAAAGGGCAAGATACTCCATAGTCAGTAGATCCAGAGGAATAAAGACAAATGGATTGTTAAACCCCATCTCACCAAACTTATCTTAGAGCTACACCTGTCTCAACCTCAGTTCCTTCCCTTGGCACTAACTAGACTCAAGACATTCCCAGAGTATCCACATTCCTAAGTGCCTAAAACACAAACATCAAACATCAAAAGTAAAAAAAAAAAAAAAAATTAATGCTCTTCCCTCTCAACGTGGTCATGGTGGAGTGACACATTCAGATCATAGACTCTCTTCTTGCTTCTCCTCCTGAGTCCTGTAATCATGACAACATATATACACATAGCATGCATTCTATCTTTTTAAACTTTTTTCAAGGTTTCTTCAATCTCAGATGTGAGCTTTTACTAATGAAAAACTCTCCCTAGTTGAGACACTTGGCACTAGCTTCCACATGGGCATGAACTGTCATCCTGTCGACATTCTTCACCCCAAAAACGATGCCCTCATTCAGCAGGAAGCAGTCTAAGAGATATATCTCCCCTTCATAACAAATAAAAGATGGACGTGATAGGCCCTGGCCCCCATATAAACTGCAGAATATGTTGGTCATCTGACATGGCTGAAGCCCTTCACACAACAGCTTATCTGCCCAGTGACCACTTCCTCCTCCTTCCCCACTGCAGCCTTGGGTACAATTTCCTCTCAGCTTTCCCACATACACAGGAGAGACCACAATGAGCTTGAGCTCCTCACATGTAACTGAAACTGCCCCTCAAACTCTGCCCTAGCAAAAGTCTATGAAAGTCTCAGCTTTCTTTGTCTAGGGTCAGAGAATTTTCTTTGGAATTAATAAAGGCTTCTTTTGTCTTTCCTATCTCTTTACTGCCCTGCTAAAAAACCTATCAGCTAACTTTGGATACATTTTTTATTTTCATTTTAAACAAGAAGTTTATTTAACCAACAAGACCCTTGACTTTAAGGGAAAACTGTCTAGGATTCTTCTTTTTTAAAGAGTAATTTACTCCTACTTAAAGACAGATTGCCCTACATGTAACAACTACATGTAAAAAAGTTATAAAATTGTTCTTGGCTTCGCAGTAATAAATGAAAAATGTTAAAATTCTCCAATCAAACAGGGTATTCAAGCAATTTTATGTTGCTATCTTTTCTGTTAAAACAGTGAGAGCAAAATAACTTAGTGGAATACAAATATAAGAGCTGGTGAGCATGCCACTAATGGAGAAAGGGGATTATTTTCACCATAATTCTTCTTCTCCTCTCCATTTGATGTCAATCAAAACATACTGTTGGCCATTTAGTTAAAAAAAAAAAAGCAATATGCTTGTGCACACACACCAGATAATTTGTGTACAAAACAGGAATGGGGAAGAGGTAAATGAAAGAACAGCGAAAACTATACTATAGTAGTCAGGATGTGGTGGAACCAATTTGCAGTTTTTAATTGAGGAGGTATTCTTGGGCTGTAACAACAGAATTCTAAAGTAGTTTCAGGTTCCCTTTTTAGTAAACACCTCCTGTCTGCTGCTGGAACACATCAATTGTATCTTCATCCTCCATTTCCAACTGTGCAGGTGTGTCTGTTTCATTTACTGGCTGTCCATCAAATCAGAACCTAATCTGCCTCATTGACAAACTGTCATTCACGAAGGCTTTCGTTAGTTTACTAAATGGTGTATTTCTCTTAAACTCGAACTGCATCACAGAACCATTCTGTCCCACCACCTTCAAATTAATGTGATCATTGTTCTCAGTCTTGACTCTTTCCTTGGGCTTTTCATCAGCCACAGGGAATGTGAGTCTTCTTAGCTGCCACTTCACAAAAAACGTACTGGGTCCACACGGAGCAAGCACGCAAGCAGCACCAGAGCACAGATTTTGGGTTCTTTTTGTTCATTTTAATGAGAAAAAAGATAAAATAACAATGAAATAATTTCAAAACAGGATAGTAGGACAGTTACAATAATTAATACATTGCATATTGTTGTCTTAGTAGTAGTAATTTAGTAGATTTTGGATTTTAAAATGTAGTATTTGATATTTTATATTTCCAAAATAATGTTTAGTGATGAACGTACAATAGATGGTTGAAAAGATAAAAATACGATAAAATAGAAAACTATGAAAAAATATTAAGACTCACATAAACTCATACATATGAACAGATACAAGAAACTATTGTATACCCAAATTTGCCAATATCAATCCATTTTTTAAAAAAAATTTGTAGTTTAAATGCTTATATTACTTTCTTAATTCTTTCAACTTAACGGTTAGAAGTCTGTGCATAGAGATATAATTTTATTCTTCTTATGTGGCCGTCAGGTCTACAGAAATTTTTGAAACACTTTCTTTTTCCATCTGATGGTCTTGGCAATCTTGGGGACAGTTAACTGGCCATAAATGTCTGAGATTATTGCTGCAACCTCATTTCAGTTCCAGTAATATTTATCTAATTATAAGATGTGGTACAATCATGTACTATATATATTGGTCTGTTCTCCTGATAACAAAAATAAATCAGCACACCATATATATTTGAAAAGAAAAAAAGTTCACCAAGTAAAGAAATAAGCTCTTGAGTAGAGAGGGTTGCAGCCACGTCATGCGCTGTGTGACTCTTCACCCCATGTGCCAAAGCCTGCAAGTTTGAGACCAGGCTGCAGGTGCGTGGGGAGCACTGTGGCTCCAGCACAGAAGTAGGTCCCTGTGTAGTCAGTCTCGGAGGCTGCGATGCTGAGGAAACTGTCCTTCCTTGTTCCACCTGACTGAGCAATCAATTTTCCATTTCTCACCAATTCTCCAGTCTTATATACGGTTATTAGGAGGACAGGGCCTTTTCCAGGGCTTTGCTTATACCACATGTAGGTGTTGAATGTGCTTGAAGAACTGCAGTTCATGGAGATGTCCTCTCCCTCCTGCACAGTTACAGACTGAGGACTCTGATTCAGCTGCTGACCATTTCCTGCTGGTTAGAAAGAGAAGAAGCTGGTGAAAATGTGTTTTCATCCCTTTTCTGGGACCCATCATAGACAGGAATTGCACCCTTAGATCCCAGCCCTCCCTCCATGGTCTTTCCTTTCCTTCCTCCTCTGGATTTTCCTCTTTGGGATTGTGGGATAAACCTTCATTTTGGCTTTAGCGATATGCAAATGCAGTCAGGTGTAGGATACCTAGGTTCGATCTCCAGCTCCTCATGCCTTACCAGACCTGCCCTTAAGGTAGCCTGATAGCCTGAGCCAGTCCCCCTGTGCCCCCCAAAAAATCCTTGCCTTCACCAAGTTTCTATTCCCTGAGAATTCTGGGGAAAAAACCCAGAAACTCCTAAAACCTACCTGGTAGTTGAATCCACAGTATCATAAGTAAAGCTTCAAGGAGCATTTCCATCAGCAAATAATTATTCCCTAAATAAGCCTTTTGCTTCTAGATACTCCTCTGGGTTCTGAGGAGTAACACAAACACCACAGCAGTGTGGAAACACTGCCCTGCGTATCAGTCAATTTCACCTCTCACTGCATCTTCCCCAGGGCTTTAAGCAAACCTTGAAAGTTAGTCATGCATGGAGACACTGCCATCCTGTGGCTAGACCTTAGATTCTGCCCCTTCCTGACCTGCTGTCAGTTGCCTATTTCTCTAATTCATTTGGTGAACACACTTATACAATACCCATGATATACTTGGGAAATACGGACACACAACCAGGGCAAACAGGAACTGGGCCCCGCTCATCTATATGTTCCTGGAAAGTCAATTTAAGAGTATGAGGATTGAAGACACATCTATTTTTTTCTGTTGCTTTCTGAGAACCAACTGAAATGTGAATGATTTTTTTGAAAGAAATTAAAAGCAGTTGGATTACCAAGATGAATCCCAAGTTTCTACTACGTAAACTCAACAGGTGTCCTGCCAGTGTCAATAATTAGGGCACCTGATACCTCAGAAAATCTGAGCAGAGGGTGGGGCTGAGAACATTAAACTGAGCAGGAGGAATGAAAATACAGTGGTACAAAGTGCACTTACACACTAAGCCTCCAATCCCAATGTGGAAAGCCAGGTACCTAGGGTTTCCTGGACACTTTAATGGAGGAAACTTTTCCTGAGACATTACGTAAAGCAACATAAGAGCCTTGGACTTAGTTGAGAATAAAATGAGACAAATATTTAAAGACTGAAACCATCTTCCTTTGCTTAAACTGCAGCTTCATATCTTATTATTTGTGAATGAGTACCCCAGGACCACTAGCCATTTAAAAAAGCTCTTAACATAAATGGTAGAGAAGAGAAAAAGACTTCAACAGGGTCATTCACAAAGCCATTTGTCCTTGTTTTTTTTAACAGAAGGGTGTGAATATTATGGTCTTTCTTTAACTGAATAAAATGAAACAGTAGCAAAATCTCATGATCAAACCCCAGAATTTTAGAGTGTTTTTTTTTTTTTTTTTTTTAAGAATAAAAGTAATTGGGCAATATAAGAATTTAGTGGGCCAACCAAGTAGCTTAGTGGATTAAAGTTCCTGCTTAGGCAGACTCAGGGGCCAGGACTTTGATCCCCAGGGCCCCGCCCCTGAGGCACACTGAGATGGAGATTGAGACTGGGTGTTGTGGACTGCACCTGTTATCCCAGCACTTGGGAGGCTGTAAACAGGATGATCACTAGGAGTCCGATCTACGCAGTGAGACCCTGTACACCCTGTGTACCCTGACCTAAATATACACATAAAGAAAAAAAAAAAGAATTTCTGTACTTCTTTCTTTGCTCTTTTTTTAAAGTTCCAGGGATTAAGCCCAAGGACCCACAGGCCAAGCGCCTGAGGAGCGAAAGCCTCACTGCTTCCGTTCTCGTCCCTATCAACAAGCTTGCACTGTCTACTGGCCACAGCTTCTGTCTTGTATTTTATTGTGGTCCTCAGAGTTAGTGAAGCAGAAAATCTATATCCAATTCCCTGATGTCCTTCTTCTCTTCTTGTGTCACTGTCAGTTTTTCTAGGTTGTCTCGGTTTGTCTAAAGCTTATTTCTGCATGTGTATTGTGCTTTCCTTTCTTACTGTTTTATTCCCCCGTGCACTGAATTCTCTACCAAGTAAAATTAGATCATTTTTTTTTTGCTTCTTTTTCATTTTAATGGTGGCCATGGGCAATGAGAACAACTTAGGACTTCTCTGTGGTGAGGATTCAAAATGCTCCTCTCCCTCGCTTCCTGCTTTCACAGCTCTGGAGGCTTCAGAGTAGAAGTTTTATTTAGTCTTTCAAAGAACAAGCTCTTTATTAATTCTTTGTATTATTTTCTTCATTTCAATTTCATTGTTTTCTTCTCTGATCTTTATAGTTTCTTTCCATCTTTGGACTTTGTGCTTTGTACTTCTACTTCTAGAAGTTTGAGGTGTAGTGTTAATGCATTTATTTTTGCTCTCATTCTGTGTCAGTTCACGGCTATAAATTTTACTCTGAGAACTCCTTTCTTTGCATCCCACAAATTCTGGTGTGCTGTGTTTGAATTTGCCTTGGATTGTAGATATCGTTTAATTCCTTGCTTAACTTCATCTGTAACCCATTAGCTGCTGAGGAGGGTGTTATTTAATTTCCATGTGCTTATGGAGATTTTGTAGTTTCTTTTGTTATTAATTTGCAATTTGATTGCACTGTGTTGAGATAATATGCATGGGATCATTTCTATTTTCTTGCATTTACTTAAGCATGTTCTAGTATGTGGTCTATTTTAGAGAATGTCACATGTGCAGCTGAAAGCAATGTGTGTTCAGATATTTGTGGAACACTGTATGAATGTTCACTAAATCCATTTGTTCAAAGAGTTGGCTCAGTTTTGCTATTTCTTTCCTAATTTTTGTCTTGATGATCTATCTCTTTGAGATAAGTGGGTGTTAAGGTCCTCTGTTAAGACGGTGTCATTGGTCATGAGGTTTTTTCATGTCCTTTAAATTAATCTCACGTAGTTGGGTGATGCCATATTTGGTGCATGTATATTTATAACTATTATCTCTTCCTTTTCATGTTTTCCCCTAACAAGTAGTTAGTGTCTTATTGGATAATTTTTGGTTTGAAATTCACATTCTCCATACACAGAATTGCTGTCTCTGAAGTCCTAAAACATGTAGTCTTCTTTTCCATCCTTTTATATTCACCATATGAATTTCTTTTTGAGTTAAATGTGCATCTTGTGCACAGTGTATGGCATTTTTACTCTGCAAATCTATTACTTTTAATTGTAGAATTGAGTTCATTTACATTGGTGGTTTTAATTGATATGTGTTGGTTTATGTTTTTCATTTTGTTTTCCTGCTGTTGATTCCATACTTTTTCTGTGTTTAATTGATTGTCCTGTTTGGTGGGTTCTTTCTGTTGTTCTTGGAGTTATGGCCATTTTGATCACTTTCTAGAATGTCTTTTAGTACTCTGTATGGGGTTGATTTGGTCATCATTAATTTCTTCAGTTGTTTTTTCTCATGGCAGTATTTTACTTCTCCATTAATTTTGAAAAACAATTTTGTAAGTTATATCAGTCTAGTTTAGAATTTGTTTTCTTGTAGGACACACAATGCTCTGCTCTTCTTGACATGATGATTTGTGTTGAGAAATCTGCTGTGATTCTGATGTGCTTCCTTGAAATGTGATATGTTTCTTTTCTCTAGCAGCTTTTAGTATGTTGTTCTTGTACTGAATTACTGGATTCTCCATATTATATATGTGGGCATAGATTTGTTTTAGTTGATATTATTTAGAGTTCTATACGCTTTGGTTACTGGATGCCAGATTGTTTCCACATACTTGGGAAGTTTTCTGCTATTACTTCTGAAAATATTATTTTTACGTCATTTGCATTGGGTCCTTATTTTTCATTGATACCTATTATTCTTATGTTGTTCATCTTTACTTTGCCTTGTAGTATTGAATTATTATTTCCTAGATCCTTGTTGTTTTTAAGAGATTTTTTCTTTTCTGCATGTTAGCTACAATGATGTCTTGAAGGTATCAAAGTCTATCTTCACTTTCATTCAAATGTGCTTTTTAATGGAGGTTTTCATTTCCTGTACATATCTTTCAATCTGTTTCATACATTCTATGTCTCTCCTATATTGATCATTCAAGATTTTCATCATTTTTCTGTGCTCCTCTATTTTTTAAATTTTAGTTGCATTTATTTTAATTTATTCCTGTGCCATAAGTTTTTGCTTCTCCAGGTTCTTCTGGGATATATTTTTGTTGTGTGAAACTTCCTCCTCTGGTTTGGGCACAATTTGTTCCTTTTCAGTAAGCATCATCTCAGTATGGCAGGAGGAGCTCATGTATGGGTTAATCCAGCCATGAGCTCTATAAGTACAGTGGCACATTTTGGGTCCTTTGCTCACCTGGATATATTCAGTATCCAGAGAATCTGCATCTAAACCCTTTGTTTAGCACTACACTTTGCATTTTTAAGCATATGCAGCAAAAATTCAGCACTCTTTCTGGGCCACTGACCCTGTGTCCAGCCCCACTGTTTGGCCTGGGCACACCTACCAACTCCACCATTGCAATGTTGGAATGGTACACATTGCTTCTTTACCGTGATATCCTTCAGATACTTGGTGGCCTTTCGGGTATGCATGTCCTTGATGGCCTGGGCAGTTTCACGCATGTTCTTAAAGTGAACACCAAGATTTGAGCCTCTTGATTTACATGATTTTGTGGGGTTTTCTAGGTTGAGAGAGAAGTGAACCATTTTCACAGGTCACCTCAGGCCGCTCATAGGAATTTCTATATTTTTAAAAAATTAATACCTTCCTTAAATAAGAACAAAGTAATTCTTTCATTACTGTTATCATTTTTTTTTAACCTGGGAGATTATTTCTGATCTGATTTCTTCAGTACCCCTCTGGAATTGTTTCTTTAATGAGGTCCTGAGATTACATTTTACTCCTTCATCTTGCCATTTTCTATTTCAGAAAAAACTCATTATCTTGATTTCTCTGTTAATTTCTGTGAAATTTTTGTAGTGAGTAGTGATAGCACTGCAATCAGAGCCTGTCTGTAGAGAGTCTGTTCTTCAGGTATCACTTCCATGTGTCAGAGATTGCTGATTTGTGTTTGTCCCAAGATCTTACCTTCTCTGTTGATTGAGAGTGTGGTACTTACTTTGATTCAGCACTGTCCTGTCATTTAGTGTAGATCTCTGTTGGGGTTATTATCCCAGTGCTTCCTAATATTATTACCCAAGGGATACCATGTAGTTAAGGCAGTTATGAGATCCTAGTTATAGTAGTACAAATAGCAGTACCAATAACAGCATGTGAAATTTAGAAATTGATGAACTTTTTAAACTTTTTTAATGGTTCTTTAAAAAAATGTATTTAGCACAGAGTCTACAGCTTCTCATTACACGGATCAGGTTCATATTGATCCTGTTTTCAGCCTCCCAAGTGCTGGAATTACAGGCACATGACACAAAACCCATTCTCAATCGCTGCCTCAGTGCACCCTGGGGGCAGGGCTGGCATGACAAGACTGAGATTCAACCCCCAGCCCCTGCATCTGCCTAAGCAGGAGCTTTAATCCACTGAGCTATCTGGATGGCTCTAGCTAATGGCTTTGTACTTTAGACCACAGGAGCAAACACTATAGCAATATAATAGAACAGATCACAAGTCAGAAACTTGTATGTAAACTAGTTCCCCTGATGTCTGTCTTGGCACCTCCTTGCTTCATACCTGGAGTCCTCAGAGAAGACCAGTTCACTGGAGTGGCTTCCTGAAGCCTCACTGCCTATAGTTGTATTTTGGAGGCTGTTCAACTGGCCCAACCAGCTGGCCCTTGCTGCAAGGAGTGTGGATTCTAGCAGTTATCTAAATCACATGAATTTTAGTTTAGCTCAGAGAATTATAGGTTAGCTTTCTAGTTGCACATGAAAACATTACAGGCTCTAGTTTGATGAGCATCTAACCAGTCTGTGAGAGTTTACCAAATATCTACTATGCATTTCCTGTTATGGTCAACCTTGTGCTACAAGAGAAATCCTCACATGCCAACCTGGTCATTAAATCCACAAGAATATGTTATATGACACAAAACTCATTTCACCAGGGTGGGATATAGAGTCTATGGGCCTGGATAGTATGAACTAAAACTATTTTCCCTTAGCCCACCTCCTCAGAAAGAATAGACATGTTATGATGATAGAGGAAAGAGTCAAGAAAAGATTTTACTCTGCTGGGTGTAGTATAATATATCTGCAATCCCAGGACTTGGGAGGCCAAGGCAGGGAGATTACTGTGAGCTCAAGACCAACCTGAATTATATAACAAGACCCTGTGTCAAAAGCAAACTAACAAATCCTACTCTAGAAGGTAGAATTTAATCTCTCTATAAGCTTGTAGAGGCTGAAGGTACAGTCCTAACCCACTGTTACTGAAAATTCTTGAATCTGCCCTTGACAGAATCTTCCCTGCCCATCATCTTTTTTCAGTCTTACATAAAAAGGGTCTTGAGGAAAATTCTGATTTTACAACTTTATATATTTTGTAGCTCAATTCCTGTTTATGAAAGGAGTACCAGAATAGTTTTAGTTTGACACTGTCCAAGGCTTCTTAAATTTGAGTTTGTGGCTATTTATGGGTTTTAGTTATTGGTTATATTGCTCAAAGAGACATAGATTTTAACTTTTCTTGTATATATTTGCCCATTTCTTCTTAAAATTAGAGTGGAACCATATCATGGTCAGTTTTCCTGATTTTAGCTAAAGAATTTTGGTTGTTTTGAGATTATTGTTTGATTGATACTGAAAATGCTATTTTAAATAAAGATGGATTACAATATGGCTTACAATCAAATAGAAAACATGTATTCTATAGCCTTACTACATACTAATATAAGTCACATTAATAAAATAATATGAGTGCATCCATGTGTCGGTAGAACATTTTCTGAGTTACTCTTGTATTGCTGGGACAAACTACTTGACAACCACAAGTTAAAGGAAGAAAGATTTAAGAAGGGAAGTATGACTTAGAAATTCATAATGACTTAGAATGGCCAGATGAGCTAGATTCTATATTTTAGAATCTCTAAAATAATAAGTTAATTATTTTTCTTTGTCCTGTGCCACTACTTGTTATTCAAAAAATGTATTATGAAGGTAAGATCTTGACCATGTCATATTAGGACAAAAGGAAAAAGAGTTTCAAGCTAGATTACAATTCAGAGTACTCAAGGAAATAGCAGAGAACATGAGTGAAAACATGATGAAAATTGGAGGTGAATCCAAGCTAAGATTAGGGATTTATTCTTCTTGCCCTGTTTATCCATTTCCTAGTTCTACATCTATACAATAAACTTAGAAAATAATTCTGGTAGCCGCTCCCTGTGTGCAGCACAACCCTTGCTCCAACCCTTACAGCACAGTCTTAGCCTGCTGTGGAGAACCTAAGAAGGGCCAGAGTGCCGTTCGACGAGCCAAGGGAAAGAGTAGCAAGTGGGAAGCAGGCTCCTTGGGACAAGAGGTGCTCAAGGTAGGTGCAGTTATTACATAAATCACTGAAGTTCATACCATTCTCATCCCCACTTGGTGCTATGGTGACTAAATAATGACTTAATCAACAGACAAAATTAAGTTTATGCTTAAACATATGTCTCTCTACCTTTAAAAAAATTGTATTTACTTCCTTTCCTTATTTGCTTTAAATGAGACAATTGCACATCTTTTTGGCAAGGGTCCCGGCCACCCCAGGAACCCAGTGTCAGAACAGCACCTGAGCCTCACTGCAGGTTTGGGCATAGCCCACAGAGGCACAGAGAGCACTGTGCTCCTCCCACACAGAAGTAAGTGCCTGCGTGGCTGGGCCGGGCAGCTGAGATCCGCAGGGAGCTCTGCTTCATTTTCTCATCCAACTTGGCAGTCACGCTTCCAAGACTTTTCTCATCTCCGCCTTTCTGTAACATCATCAAGAAGATAGGACCTGCTCCCCGCTGCCTGTACCAGTGCAAGGCAAATAAATATGCTGATGAGCTGCAGTTGATGGTGAGATCTTCTGCCTCTTTGACGACCAGAGAGGGACTCTGCTGCAGGTCCTGGCTGCTGACCCCTGTTCAAAAGGGCAGAGTAAAGGAAACACAGGAAGCCCTCATGAGCTCTGCACGAGCACAGGAAAAGGGCGACTCGCCCTCCTCTCACGTCCCCAGGCACGCACGCACACAGCACATTAACACAGAACACTGCTTTCCTGAAATGTCCTAGTTCTCCAAAGGCCCTCCAGGACAGGTGACTCAGGCCTGCCCATAGGAAGCTGCCCTCCCCTCACAGCTCCCACATGCAGCGGACTCACAGGCTGCGCACAGCCCCAGCAACAGCACCAGTGCGTGGGAGGCAGTCTCCATCTTCTCACTCCCCCATGAAAACAAGGAATCTGATCTTCCTGAAAGGCTGGGGATTTCCTCAGCTCATTGGCCCTGGAGGAGGCACCAATCAGAGACTAATGCGGGCGCCTGCTTGTGGGCACTGCCTGACCTCATTCAAAGACTTGGAGCTAAACACTGCCACCCTCTGGCAGAGAGAGAAATGCTGAGTAATGGATCGCTTTTCTGGAGTTAATTTGTATATATTTAATACATCTATTCATTGCAATAAATTAAAATTGAATTCTGTACTAATTATCCCCCTTCCACCTTATTTATTTATTTACTTATTTGCAAAACTCTGAGAGTCTGAGATTTGAGCCCAGGACCATGATTCATGGCAATCACGTGTTTTTCCACTGAGCTACAGCCCAGCCCAAGTAAGCCATTTTTAGATAAGGTTGTCCTATGTTTTCTAGGCTTTCCTCAAACTGAGGGGCTCCAATGTTCCTCTCCCCTCACTGCCCCAAATAGCTGGGACTATACATATGTAACACCACCTCCAGCCCTCTTTATCTCCTTGTTGGTTCAGATATTTGTTTACATATGGAGCAGGGCTCACCTGTGTCTTTGAAGCTGTGCGCGTGTTCAGGAAAAGGTTATAAAGTAGAAGATGATAAGAGGGATAACAGTAAGTAGAACTCACTGCCATGTCCCCCTCCTCCTGGAAGGAGCTCGCATCTGTAGCTATGGCAGCCCCTCGTAGTGAACTGGGAGCTGAACTTCTTTACTTGGAACTGGGAATGAAGGCAGCACTTTTTCAACTGTGTTTCAGATCTTGAGATATTTTGATATGTATCCTCCCACTGGTGACAAGACTCAGAGAAGAACTCCCTGTTACAGTATTTTAAAACTAAATTATTTTCAATCATTCTGGGTAATTAGTATTCTATTACATTTTCCTGCCATCTGAATTCCCTTTTTGAAACCACTTGTGATTATTTCTTCCCATGTTTAAAGGCAGTTCAAAGCACATGCTATTTGCACAGTGTAAGACTTTGTAAAAGCTTAATATTGAACTCAGCCTCACAACTAGGTACTGTCCCTCCCAAGGAAGGCAAAGACTGCTAGTGATTGTGAATTACTGAGAAGTAGAATTTTGAGACCTTTGTCTTTCGATAAATTTGTCTTTCCCTGAGGCTGGAGCTCACCATTGTTCAGTTTTATGCAAAACTTCATGTCTAATTACTGGATATGGACACACAAGTGTCTGAGGTCAGAAAATTGGTATAGTGTGCAGCATGGGGCAATGTGTGAAATTTCTCTTTTCTGGTTGTCTTAGACTCCTGGCTTTCCTCCTAACATGAGAGATCCATGTCCTTAATCCCAATGTCACATAGCCTAGATCCAGCCACCTCTGAAAAGCCCTACCTAAGACTGCGGGATGTTTTGGGAGCACTCTAGATACAAGCCATAACAAATGCATACACAGCATGTAGTGTTTGCACACAACAGAGCACTACTTTGCAATAAAATAAATGTGAGTCATCTGCAGTACAATGGATGTATATTGAGAGCATACCCTTAAGTGAAGTCAAATGCACAGGCTTCACTATCACAGTTTCTCTTATATAAGGACTTCAGAGTGAGAATAAAGAACAAAATAAAGGAGACAATATAAAGTAGGAAGATAGAACTTTTTCAGAGGAGAATGAGATCAGAGCTGGGAGAGAGGGAAAGAGGAGAGGGGCAGAGGATAGAAAAGGACTTTGGGGTGTATTTTGTATATATACAAAATATATGTGTGAATGTTATAGATTGTAAATATATATAAAAGAAAAGGATGCCAGCCAAGATGTGGGTCGAAGGGAGAAGAGAGAAGAGATAGGAGACAAAAGACAGGAGGCATGCTGTGTCATGTACAGGTTCCAATTTACCCCAGGACCGTAAACATTACGTACTACACATAACACACTAATAAACTAAAACAATGCATGTGTACAGCACTCTGTCTCCTCAGGCAGCCTTTGAAGTATAGAGGAGACAGCAACATCTTCCCTTACTACAGCAACCTGTTATCAGTAGACATGCTATAGGGTAAGTATAACAGCAGTTAAGGTGAAAATGTCCATTGGGACTGAAATTTATAACTGTGTTTGAATAATTTATAAGTCAAATTAAGTGTGACTAAAAATAAGAAAATCTGATATGTTGCCTTAAGTTATTGGAAAAAGTTTTATTAAAAACAGGGATATATGATAACTAGATTCAGTATTCCTATGTATTGTCACATCTTAGGAAACTGAAGTGAAATGCTTTGCCTGGGCTGGCTTTCTGCAGGCCCCAGTGAAGGCAGCGGCCCGGTCCTCATTCCTGCACTTCAGCTTATGTCTGTGGCTGCAGCTTTGAGTCTGGGCTCAGACCCAGTCAGCAGGCTGAGAGGCAAGTTCTGTCCACAGAAGAGTCGAGGAGCTGAGTTCTTGGATTTAAAATCTGAGTTATACTGGAACAAACCACACTGTGAACATAAAGTATTTATTTTTTATGTTAATGAGAATTAGAAAAAACACAAAAACAATTCAGAATTCAGAATTTCAAAACAAGATTGTAGGAAATTAACAATGGTTATTTCAATACGTATTGTTATCTTCAAAGTACTTGCTCAGCTACCAGATACAGGCATACAAAAGTGATCAAAGAATACTAAATGTTCCTTTCCATGAACTAATACAAATCGGTAGTAGAATTATCTTAGCTCTGTTGTGGGTTTTTCTCCCTTCCCACTCCCAGTTGTTGCCTTCCCTTTCACAATATCTATTGTACCTTTTGGATCTTATTTACTCTTTCACTTTCAAACACTAGGCAACTAATGTTTACACATGCGAGTCTTTTCATTCTTGTTTACTTGCATTGTTAAAGGAATGTTGGAATTTTCACTGCCCAAACCAGTGTGACTACCGATAGGGAGGAGAAGAAATACTACACATGACATCAGTGCCCTCTTATTTCTGGATGTGGGCAGATCAAGAATTTCAGTCACCTTGAGTTCACAGCTTTATATGATCAGAAAAATGAAATAAAGTGAGGAAAATGTTTGATCTGTAGATTTCCCCTTGCAGTTATGCAGTCTTCATGAGGAGCCCTGGAGGAGCCAGGCTGAGCTAATCTGTACAACAGCCCTGTGCCATTCTGAAGCATCTTCAGCACCTCCTGAGGGTCTGTCCACAGAGAGCCACATGTTCTTGCATGTGATTTGCAGGAACTTCCCATGATTCCTGAGCATTTTCTTCAGTTTTCTCTAACTCAGCAAGATCTTCAGATTCAGAAAAATCGTCCTCTGAGGATCGAGTTCCAGTGATACATCTGCATATACATACATATGTATAAATAAAATCATAGTGTGTGGGAGCAGGGGCATCTGTGGATGATAAAGTCCTTCTCTGGCTCAATGATAAAGAACTATGTGTTAAGAAACATAAACCTGGGAGTTGGTCTCTATAAATGTGCATACCTTGCTGATGGCCTTTGCTGGATGGTACAGAGGCTGGTAGGTGAGAATCTTGTTTTAGGATGTTTGGGTGTAAGCCCTATTGTCTCACAAAGCCAGTGATCTTGAGCAAGCTGTTAAATTCCCATAACCAGTTTACTTTTCTAAAATATGTATTATTCTAACCTTAGAGTTACTACTACAGCATTGAATTTATGTACAAAGAATAGGTAGTAGGATAGATTTTCAATAAAGTTTTGACTTTATTATTATCATTAGTGAAAATTTTTTTACTTCTTCCTTGGCTGATGGAGATCTGTTAGAAATTGGATGGCTAATAATTTTAGCTTCACATGCAGCTGTAAATATTCATAGGGAAAGTGAAACAAGTTATCAGAAAGGTGCTGACCTAAATAATTTTTTAAATGAGCCAGGCATGGTGGCACACATTAGTGCTCACGTCACAGAGGTAGCAGAAGCACCATGAGTGCAAGGCCAGCCTGGACTACACATAACTAGACCATGCCCCTCCCAAAGTAAAAGAATTTTAAAAAGCAAAATGAATGAAGTTTATAAAGCTAAGGACAAAGGAAACTTATAGTACAGGATTAGTGTATTCCAGGTGATAAAACTGTCTCCCATGGGGGTACAAATTAACAATTCCTATACTGCTATGTACATTTATTGCAAATTATTATGTAAGAGAAAGGTGTGAGTCATGTTTCTCTGTGTGATAGTGATTTAAATGTGGGTGTATCAGTAAGAAGTGAGGCTTGACTTACCATAGGTACAAGTGGTTATGTTAGACATAGCTCTATGGATATTTGCAAGTTAGTATTCACACAGAGATTTCCTTTCCAACACATCTGTCAGCTGAAAGAGCTTAAATGAGTGGGCCCAGTACACATAATAAACATGGCTAATGCCCATCTCCTTGTGCCCAACACAGCACTGTAGGGCCCAAATGAGTTTTACGTTGCCATTCTGTTCTGCATGCGCCGCCTTAGTACATCAGCTAACCATGTCAGCTAAATTACTGCCTAATGAACTAATGCTATGAACCTTTGCCCCACTAGGGCCTGTAATCCCTGTTCCTAAAACAAAGAGGACATAAAAACCTCAGGTGGGGTCATAAACCTCAGGTCCAGTTTGAGAGAACATCACCTCAGGCCGGAAGACATTGTTGAGGCCTGAGAACATTCTTGTAAAATAGGTCACATAGTTCTGTTACACCCTGTTACGGAATTGAAACCACAGAGTTGACTGATAGTTACACTTTAAACTATCCCCTCTTAGTTACCCTAAAAAGTCATATATTCTCAAACCCGTCCTCCCTTTGTCTTCAGGCTTAAAACCCAGCCCACAGTCAGCTCGGGGCTTCTCTGTTCCTGCGCGTTCAGTGAGCCCCATGCATGCATGGAAAATAAAATCCCCTTGCTTTTGCATGAGAGGATGTCTCTTGGAGTCTTTCTTCACGCGGTGGGCTTCTCAGACCTAACAGCACAATCATATATTAAAAGAAGGAAACAGTGTTGGAAAGATGGTAGACTATAACTGAAAGCATACAAGATGTGCCATCAGAATTTGTAGTGTCATAGAGTAAGAAGATTCTAATAATGTGCACATGTGTATGCATAGCTACCCACCCACTGACCAACAGAGATACTGATAGATGTGTGGCACAGGAACTGTTAATTTAAGAAAAACAGATTGATAGAGAGAACAGATATTAGAATCAGGTGACATGATTTAAGCATCATCTCTCATTAGATACATTTGAAAGTACTTGAGCCGGGCGTGGTGGTGCATGCCTGTAATCCCAGCACTTGGGAGGCTGAGGCAGGTGTATTGTTGTGAGTTCGAGACCAGCCTGAGCTACAAAGTGAGCTTAAGGCCAGCCTGAACTGCATAGTGAGACCCTGTCTCAAAAGACAAAAAATAAAAAAATAAATAAATAAAGTACTTGAAAGAAAAATGGTACTATGGTTAAAAAGTATTGGACATTGCCTCAGAGAAATGGAAAATTTTAAAACAAAAAGAAGAAATCAAATGTGTCATTATCAATCTTTGCATTATCTTTGTGTGCAAGATCATATTCTCTGCAAATAATAACCATTTTATTTCTTAAACTGGAATTATTTTATCTGATAGCATTGTTTAAGACCTCTGAGAGGTGAGCAAAAGTTGCATCTGTGAGTAACCTTCTCTGTGTAAGAGATATTTACATTTTTACCTTTAAGCCTGATGCTATTTAAGGGCTTTTCCTGTATGGCTTTAATATGGTAAGTCCTTCCCTCCTAGTTCCTCCCGATGGGAGTTTTATCATAAATGAGAGAGGAGTTTTCTCTCATTCTCCTTCTGTATATACTGAGATAATTATGTAATTGCTATTATTATTATTATTATTATTATTATCATTATGTGTCACATCTGTTGACTGCTGTATATTAAGGCACCCAAGGAGAAATGTCTATTTGATCATGGTGTATGATTTTTTCAGAATGATGTTAGATTTAGTTTGTATATTATTGATTATTTTTGTATCTTTATTCATGATGCATTATACTGGTTTTGTTTAGCTTTGATGCACTAGTGGTATTAGCTGTATAAAATGATTTGGAAATCTTTCCTCATCTTTAACTTTTTGGATTAATTTGAGAAGGACTGACACTAATTCTTTAAATGTTTGATAGAAATAATCACCAAGACAACCACTTGACCTTAGTTTTTTTTCTGCAAAATGGAAGGCTTTTGGTCACTTATTAAATCTCTGTATAAGAGTGGCACTTTGGTTCACAAGCTTAATTCAGTCCACAGTCCTGGTCATAAGCCAAACTGAGTTGCACAAGTAAATCAGATTTTCCCATAAGGTTCACTATAAATAAGGTTAATACATTCTCAATCTATGAATATTGTTGCAAGAATGATTTTGTTCACAAAGCAAATCACAGGCTGGGGAGAGAGTTGGGCCAGGAAATAGCTTAGTAGAATAAGTGCTGGCCTGGCAAGTGCAAGGTCCTGAGTTCAATCCCAAAAATGAAGAAAAAAATCAAAATTTCCTATAAGTTTCTGTGTAAAGAATGTTAATTTTCATAACTATATGTTCATTTTTGACCAAAAAATACAAAAAAGTATAGTGCAATATGAAAAGAGAGAATACTAACTTTGCTTGAGAAGGCTTCTGGAGGAGACAGAGGTCAGTGAAGAGGTTATTTGGAGGGCGACTCCCACTCCATGAGGACACTTGAATCATCTCCTTCAGGGCTGTCCTCTCTTCTTTGTCTCTTAGCTAAAAGGTCAAGTTTGATGCAAGATCTGTGATGCAAACAAAAAATTAATAAAAAACTTCTGCATCATTAGCTTTGGGCTTTGGGAAATCAACTCATTTCCTGTTAAAAACCATGACCCCAAAGCATAAACAGCAAAAGCCATAATACACAAATGAAAGCACATCATTCCAAAAAAGCTGTCTGGCACAGGCAGGACACTACAAAAATCAATGAGAACTAGATTCATCCTAAAAGTACCAACTGCAGAATAGGAAAGGCAGCCTATTCTTTGAATCCTTGGAGCCAGGCACTGGATCCTCTATCAGCGAAAGCTCTAGATTGCACTTTCTTCCAGTGTAGGATTATTTTGAACATATCGGATGCCTGTTGTTTAATGCAGCTGGCCCTGTTACCTAGATCTGGAGAATCTGCTGAAGCTGTGGATCAGCACAAGCTGATCTCATACTTTGACTTACAGAGATGGCTGATGGCACTAAATTTCACCAACCAAGCTTCCGTAGTGTCAGTCTTTGCTTTTGAAGCTTCTCTGCCCTGTTTCTCAGCTTCATAGACAGAAGAGACTTCTGGTCTTGCTCTGGATTAGTCTTTGGCTTAGGAGATGTGGCTGTTTTGACCATCTGTTCAAACCACTCAGCCTTTGTCCATATCAGAAAAAGGCTGTTCTGCTGTAGCTTTCAGTTCACTGGAATTGCACTTTAAATTTCCTCCAAGACCTTTTCCTGTACATTCACAGTATGGCTAACTGATGCCAGAGGCTCACCCAGTCTGGACCTGGCATGGCTTTTGGCATGGCTTTTCCACTAAGTTATTCCACCACTGAGTTATGTTCACAGTTCTTTATTTGTGTCTTTTGATTTGAGATTAAGACTTTCTTTAATCTCAAATCTCTTGAACAATTTAAAACCACTGAATTGGTTTGAATTGACCTAACATCAGTATTATGGAGCCACAAGCAATGAGAAGACCAGAGAAGGAGAGAGACCGAGAGAGATGCATTGATGGGCTAAGTTCACCATCTTACCTGACTGCAGTCCACGGCTCGGACAGGAAAGACTAACATGGAAAATCACTGATCACAATAAAAAAGACAATGACAATGAAAATGTTTGAAACGTTGTTAGAACTATGAAAATGTGATACAGGAAAATGAAGTAAACACCAGTCTTACTGAGTTTTACAATGTTGTAGACCACTTGAGGCTTCACAGAAGGCGTGGTTAAGCTCCTGGGAGCCTCAGCGTCAGTTCTGTGGCTTCCGGAAGCCTGTGCAATGTGAAGGGGTTGTTTCAATTTACAAGGAAACCTTCAAGAACTACAACCAGGAGGGGAATAAGATTCCGGGTGTTCCACGTCATGTGTGTGCTCTGACTGCTCTGCTGAGCAGCACTTTCCCTGTCTCCTGCTCCAGCCTCCTTATTGCTTGTGATTCCATGAGGTTGATGTTGGATCACTTACGAAACATCCTAGTGGGTTCTGATTGTTGCAGTGAAAGACAGAGTTGGAAGTCTGTCATCTCAGGTCAAAAGCTAGAAGTGCAGGAGCGAGGCTGCGCGTTCTGTGAAGCCTCAAGTGGCTCAAAATGTTGTAAATATTCTAATAAAATCTAATAAATTTTCCATTAAAAATCTAATAAAAAGTGGTTTGAGGATGATAAGTACCTAGTAAATGAACTTGCAAAACTGCTATCACATGTTTTAATTCATGAAAAATAGGTAAACTAAACCTATAAACAATATCCCATTAGAAAAGGTAAATTTTCAATATCTAACAATAGCAAGAACTATGAGTATAACTCTCATATGTTACTGTTGAAATTATGAATTGTTACATCTACTGGGAAATCTATGTTAGTATGCGTTAAAGGTGAAATTTTTTTTTATTTTATTGAACTACAAATGTCAATCAGACAGTTTCAAGACACCTTAACAAGACAGATTTGATAAATTAATAAATTGCAAACTGTTTTCATAATGTTTTGTTATTGTACAAGGTGCATACATGATATTATATTTACAGATATTATTTTAGCAGATATCTCTTATCAGTGAATTAAGAGTGTAGCTGCTTACTTGTCTTATTTTTTTATACCTGAATTATATCAAAAATTCAATAATTATTTTCCTAGTGGATGACCATAGTACTAGAAGCTGACATAATATCCTGTCCAACCACCATTAGTGCAGATCTTGCCTCTCATAGAATTATGTAGAAGCACAGCGTTATCTATCCCAACTGCACTGTCTATACACACACATCATGATTTTTCCTTTCTACACTCCTTCCTTTGTCTACACCTGTAAAAGGTGGGCACTCCATTGACATTCAACTAACTTAGGTGCTTGAACTCGACACCACAATCCAACACAGTCCAGCATTCTACAACCATAGTGAGTTATTCAAAGAAATTGTCGACCATAGCCATTTACAGCTCAGCTTAATATTATGGCCCCACGATGCATACTTCATTTTTATACTTTTCTGGTGGATGGTTAAGACCTAGACAGATCAAGACTTATATACCAACACATGAACTTTATATTTCCTATGTGGCCAGTGAAGTCCTCTCAGGGTTTATCTTGTAGTCCTGTACATTATTCTGTAGTTCTTTTTTCTGTGTCATCCATGTGGATGAGTCACAGCCAATGATTGGCCAGTTTGCTCTCTGTGAGAGCTTGAGAGAAAGTTTTCTCTTCATATGACTCTCCCCAGGCACACTATAGAACTTCAATCTCTTTCCTCTGTGGCTCCATAATCTCCTTGTTCAGAAAATTTGGAGCTCACCTGAGTCTCATGATACTGCAGTACAGGTTCTCCTATGTCCTGAGTCTTCGCTGACCTTGAAAGGCTAGGGCCAAAATGTTGGCTGGCCTTGTGGCTCTTCTATTTCTCCAACTCTGACTTGTGATCTTAGGTTGTTAACCATCCAGAAGAAAAGCTGATTAGTATCCTGCAGCATATGCCATTCACTTTGCCTTATCTGACTCAATTGATTTTAC